>CM031238.1:850739469-850851074 GCA_018340775.1 Taxus wallichiana var. yunnanensis | reverse complement strand
CACTCGCTGAATATAATTGAACCGAAATGGTGAAGAATCTTTGCGTTAGTATGTAAACCCCCAAATGATTCCCCCTTCTTTGGGCGCAAATGCAATGTCACCGATAGGAGACATGCGATCCCAAAAGAGGGCCAACTGCATGTATCTTTGTAGCGCTAAAAAGTACTTGGTAGAAACCAAGGCACGCAAAAAAAGGAAGGCTAGCTAAAGACAAGTGTAAAGACACATGCATGTAGAAAACAATGTATAAGCTATGAAAACAATGTAAAATCTACCAAGCAATGTAATGTAAACACACAAGAAGACAAGTATGCTACAAAAAGTGGGTTGCAAACATGAGACATCACTCACAATGTTGCAAGACACACAAGGCCATCATGGCCATAATTAATGCAGAACAAGTGTGCACATCAAACATAGGGCAAGGCAACAATCATAACAAATAATGACAAAAAATCAAACAAGTTTGGAAACCAATATCCCTCCAAATAACAAAGCACACATGTTAGTATGATAAAAGTATGTCAAAAGCGTGTATGAGAAAGTAATGTAAAGTGATAATTATGAAGTGAAACAATAACACTGGAAGAGACAAATGTGTGGATGCCCCCAACAACAAAGTGTAGGATGGGTAGAAGGTGAGAATACATGCCATGTATAAGAGATCTGTATTTGCAATCAAAACTAGAAGAAGGCATGAATGTGCATGTGTGTATGATATAGATAAATGACATACAAGTAATCTAACTAGCATGTGTAATAAAGTGATCGTGAACAACAAAAGTAAGCAAGAGTATAAGAACCATAATATGCAAGACATGTTGTGGATGGATGGAATGGTATGCAAGATGGAGTGATAGGGCCACATGCCCCCTGAGTGGATGGAAATGTATGTAATGAGGTTCATTTTGTTTTCCCCCTCAAAATTTAAGAATGAACCGTAAATGAGAGTGCGTCATCGAGAAATGGTCGAGTAGTGTGTATCGTGTCTAGCGCGCTATGAGGAAATGTGTATATGCGTAGTGGTGATGATATGCGACATGTAGAATAGATGTGCATGGACCTTATAGCCTAAGCGTATACCACGATGAGATGAAATGTGGAGTGATGATTTATCCCTAGCGTATATCACTATAAGATGAATGGATGAGTGATGATTTAGCACTAAGTGTATATCATTATAAGGTGTAAGGAGGGTGTGGTGATATAACCTAAGGTGTAGACCACTAGAAAATGATAGAATGGGTGAAATGTAGCCTAAAGCGTATGTCACTATGGGATGAATAACATGAAGTGGTGATGTAAACTAAGGTGTATACCACTACAAAATGATGGAATATGTGACGATTTAGCCTAAAGCGTATGTCACTAAACTAGTAATGTCACATGATGAAAGGTGGAATAGTAAATGTGTGATGAGTGTAAGGTCCATTTGATTTGTAAACCCTCGCAATCAAGTATGGACCGAGGAACTAAAGTGCATCATAGGTAGTGAGTGCACGTGTAGAAGACAATGTAGTATATGTAAGGATAAAATCCGACCATATGATGAGTGGTATATGTAAGTATATGTGTAAGATGCAACATAAAAAGTGTAGAATGTGTAAAATGTAATGTATAGAATGACATGTAATGTATGTAGATAAACTAGTGATGTAGTATGTAAGATGGATGTAATGCTAGACTCACATATGATGAAGACTAGAATAATATGTACCATATGTAAAAGGTGTAAATGTGTGAAAAGGCGAATCACCCTCGACTTTGTAATATGTATGGTATGTAGATAAATAAAAAAATAATGTAATAGTAGGGAGGATAAGTAGTAGGGAGGATAAGATGTAGAGATGTAAGATGCATAAAGGTGTAGATATAATGCAAAAGTGTCAAAATGTTGTAGAATAAATGTAGAATGTAGGGTGTATGATGACGTGATGATATGATGAAGTGCAATGTGCAAAACATATAGTGCAGTGTGTGGGGTTCAGTGTAGTAGTAATCCCTCAACAATCAAGTGTGAAATGAAGCACAAGAGTGTGTCATTGGGTAATGGTCGATGTTAAAACATGTGATGAGTATGTCTAAGCTAGGATATTGATGTATGATAATGCAAAGATGAGAGATAAACCTATGTGAATATAAGGGGGATTGTGTGAGTCTTATGCCCCCCAAGTGTACTATGATGATGGAGATATATGATGCGAGAGGTGCCATGCCATTATGGGAGAGTGTTTTCTATGTCGTGATAAGAGTGAGGGCCAATACAATGGTAGGCCAAAGAAACAATAGGACCATGCGATAGTGGTGGTATTTTAAATGTGTCTTGGACCATCAATAGAAGGAGTAGTTGCTTGGAAAAAAGTGATTGGATGCGAAAGTGGAGTAGGATGGGGAGGAATATTGAATGGTGGTAGCTTTGGTGGTATTGGTGATGCTACAGAAGACTTGATAGGAGAAGAAGGTTGGTTGATTACGTAAATGTGGTGACATGGTTTGAGGTGAGAAGATGACTCAATAGGAGGTGGTGTTGAATTAATTTGAGGGATACGATTACTTAGGAGGTGCTTGAATTATTGTAGAAGGATCCTAAGTAATGCCAACTTGATGCTCATTAGATATAGATGGATTAGATTTAGGAACCCAATGGGATTTATCATTTGTATTAGAATGTTGTGTAAAAAATGAGAGAAAACCCTGATGTGCAAGGTACTTGATACTTTGTTGTAAAGCATAACAATCATTGTCATTATGTCCATTGATTTGGTGATAGTTGCAATATGGAAGACCTTGATACTTGGAAATCCTATAAGGAGGATAACCATGAGTAGGTGGCAAGATAATGATTCTATGAGTGATGAGTTGTGGAAGAATATCTTGTTTCTTAGCATTGAGATTAAATGTGAGAGGTAGGGAGTGGTACGACTTTGGGTTCACTAATATGAGCACATGTAGAAGACATAGGATGAATATGAGAAGAAGAACAATCATGAGCCTGAGAAGTATCCTTAAGCTGTTGAATTTCAGATTTAAGAGATGTGATTGTGGATTCCATAGCCTAAAATTTATCTTGAAATAAAGAATGAAGAGCTTGGATGGATTTTCAAATAGATTGATTGGAATTGGAATCAAGGGAGTCCTAGAAAGATGACCAATAATAGTATTGACTTGGGTAGGCAATATGTTGATAGGAAGACACATAGTCTCTAGGGTTTTTTGAAGAGTGTCTTTACAAGATGGGTGCATTTGAATCAATTGAAGAAAAGAGACTTGAAAAACATTAGAAGCCATGATAGAAAAGATAAGAAAATCCCTAGAACGAAGGTGGATTCAAAGGTTGGGTTCACCAAAATGATTAACTAAAATATGAATAAACTAATATAGTAAAGTATAGTTAATCTAATCTAGGAGGACATATATCACAACAAGTAAATGCACTAAGATAACATGTAAATGAGATAAGTAAATAAAATAATGAAATTAAAAACCTAATGTGTAATAAGGGAAAGGAAAGAACTCAAATGATAAATGGTGTTTGTCGGGCTGAATGTGTCGTAGTGATGTGAAAAAATTTAGAAAGCAAGAACGACGTGTGCTGGGGTCTCATGAGAGGATAGATATGGATCATGTGGATGGACTAGGGTGCTTGGAAGAGGACTAGGGCACCCATGGGTGCTTTGGTAAGGAATTTGGGCACCATGGTCTTGTAAAAATGTCTAGAACTGGTGCTCACAGGGTTAGAAGATGATCTGAAACTCTAATTTCTGTCACATTAATTTTTCTATACTGCGCCGAATGCTCCAAATATTCTAAGAGGAAGAAATAACTTGAAAAAGATCAAAAGAAGTATCAAAACCTAAAAAAAGAAATATGCAAAATGAATGGATCAGATTGACCTCAACTGCCATAATGTGGGCTTATTAATGAGCATTGCACTACATTTCAGATCTGAATGTACATTTCAAACCCGGATGTGTGTGTGTGTGTGTGTGTGTGTGTGTGTGTGTGCGTGGTGCGTGTGCGTGCGCGTGCGTGTGTGCATGTCGTGCCCTAGGTGCTCTTGTGCTAGTCACACTTTGTGAAACAAGCAAGAGCTAAATGTAGAAAATGTAATAACATGTGTGTATGAAATAGAATAGAATCCCTCCCCCTATGAAGTGTGATGAAGATATCCTAGCTTGTGACTTGATGATGGAGCTATGTGGATGCCAATGTAATAGATGGATGAACTCTAGATGGAGTGATAGTAGTGTGTATGGTGCTAGGTCCCTCATTATGGTATCATAAATTTATATTTATAGGGTTCTCTTGCTCTAATTTCATAATTAACCTCGAAAAGTCCAACCCAAGAAAGATAAATATGAAAAATGACTAGAAGAGGCTCAAAAATGGTGGGAAAGTGCTAGAAGGATCAGGGTGCCCATGGGCACCCCAGTACTAAATCTGGGTGCCCTAGATGAGGCTAAAATAATGTGGGATGTCCGGAAATGGTTGGGCATATGGGTGTAATAGGTTGCAAATTATGAAATAAAATAAACAAGATGGCCAAAGGATGGGGGTTAATTAGTACTTTCTTTACTCAAGAACCTTCTAAATAGTAGTATGAGATTGGGATAAATAAAATGTCTAAAGTGCATGATTTTGTGACTACAGATGGAAATATCCTGCGCCTCGAGGCATGATCACACCACAAGGTTTGAATGAGTGTTTAAGAACACTACCAAGTAGGTGAAAACAATTGAAACAAAGATGATTTCCCATTTTCATGAATATTTTCTTTGAATGAAGATCATGCCTTTTTTCCTTTCTTGACTCTAGAGCACTTCTTGAATGAGATCAAATCATGCACCATCCTACTCACATTTTTCTCATAGAAATAGGTGACCTATTCTTGATAGAAAGAATAATCCCTAAATGGTAATTGAATAATGAATGAGAATGAATTCTATGTTCCCATTTCCCATGCTACACTAAAACACTGCGATTTCCACCTCCTCGACTTGTAAAATGTGAGATCCTTATCAAACATGGATCAAGTGTTTACAAACACTACTGAGGTAAGAATTTATTGAGATGGCTTCCTTCCTCACTCATAGTGAGATTCTCATATCATTCTCACGATGATAATCCTCTTAATAACTTAGACTTGAATGAAGCTCTTGATGTTTTAAATCATTTTCATACCCCACGATGTTCCTAGTTTCTCCCACTGCCCAAATGAATGTCTTTCACACAAAGTGACTCAATCGATCTATTTCTCATCCCAATATGATTCATATGATGATATTCACCTTTGGAGAGAGGATTAATGATGATGATTTCTCCTTCATGATGGAAACATGCTTAGGATGACTCTCTCCTGTCATAATTGGAATGAGTTAGCTCCTTTCACAAAACTATCTTGTGTGAAACATCTCTCAAAAGTGATGATTTTAGAACAAAGAAGTGCTTTGTGATATTTTGAACCACAGAAAAACCTTAGAATTTGAGATGATGGGAAAAAGAAATAATATAATAAAAATTGGAATTACCACAACATTTTGGACTAAAATTGGAAACTTTATATTTTTAGCATGTCTTAGCTAGGACTACTATTTTTAGTAACTTTGCACCATTTTCACTCACCGATGTTCCTTTCTATTTGGAGGACCATAGATGTTGAGAATTCAACTCATTTGAATAATTTATATTTTTAGACATACTCACCATGAACACATGCTATTTTTTTAACTACACCTCAAGTGTCAAATTACGATGAAACAGTCTTGGAATTCTAGATTTTATTCTAGGATTCCCTACTCCAAATTTTGGATGATTCCTTCATCCGGATGAGTAGGAAAATTATTTTTCATTAGAGGGGACAAAATAATGAGAAAATATCACTCCACCATATCTTGAAAAATCAACAATGCCATCGAGAACAAAATGGCTCTAATAAAACTAAATTTTTGAAGATCCTTCGCTCCAAGTTTTAGATGGTTTCGCACCGGATCTTTGGGAAAGTGAAAATTATTTTAGGAGGGAATAATTATGAGAAGAAACTTATTCCTCAATATCCCTAAAAATCATCTACTTTATTTCACAAATATTAGCTTGCGTGAAACTATATTTTTCGAGGATAATTTCTTCAATTTTCAAGTGATTTAGCTCACCGGATCTTTGGGGGAATGAAGAAGGGTCTTGCTGTCCTTTAAATGTTGTGTTATAGAATCCATTAATGGATGTTGGAAGGTGTGATAACATAAATTTTTATCAAAGTGACCAAATGTGTTAGAACAATGAGCTTAATTTGTGTTCAACTTCACACCAAGATCTCGTGCTTCAATTTTCGGATGGAGAGCCATGTGCAAAACTTGGTCTTCATGGCCATGGATGTTTTGGAAGATATTTTGCAACATGTTTGGTGTATTATGATTTTTTTAAGGTTTTGAAGTAGCAACAATGGTGAGAGAGTGAACAATGTAGAGGAGATAGCTCAAAAACACTTTATTTTTCACTTTGTGCTTCCATGTTAACTGTGGTTTGACCCGGATTGGATATGCACTTACGTTGAGTTAAAAAAAAATAGGTTTAATGGATTAATGGAAAAATGCACAAAAATTTCACTTTGAGTAGGATCATGACACTTGGTAGCCTGCGGTGAAGTGTGCACAAGATGAAAAAGATGATCAAGAACCTGCAGAGCATGAGGGAGATCACACGAGGAACGAGTTGAGGGGGCTTGCTCATGGGTGCAATTTTTATCCCCTTTCAACCTTTGGAAAAGGTATAAGAAGGACCACAAAATTCACTTTGAGAAAGATGTGATAAGTGGCCGGATCGATGAAGTGTGCATGAAGGTGAAAAAGTCAGTCAAACTCTTAGGGGGTAGAAAAATGGTACATGAAGAACCTCGAAGGAGCTTGCTCATGAGAGATATTTTTTGTCCCCTCCATACCATCAAAAAAATGGAAAAGAGGGATAAAAAATGTTTCTTTGAGCAAGATGATGAAACTTGACAACAATCTGAGCAGGATTGGGGAAATGAGGTGAGCCTGATAAGCACTCTACCTAGCTAAAGAGGGTCATATGCAAGACTAGAGAAGGAGATTTCTCATGGGAAATCTTTTTTTTCCCATATATCCCATTGGGAAAATGACAAGAGGGACACAAAATAATTCCATTGAGAAAGGATTTGACATGTGGCAGTAAAAATTTGGCTAAGTATGGGATCAACACACTTTGCACTAGAGAAGACTTGAAAACCATGTTCTCTTGGAGCCTGGAAAGGTATTTTGAGGTGAAATTATACATGATTATGAATCCAAGGTACCTTAAAATATCAATGGAATAGGTTTTAGAACCTAATTATTCCTGAAACTCCAAAAATTTCCTTGTTTTGATCAAGATATTGAGGTGCACTTGCTTCATGAAGTTTAGGTGCTTGCCTTGAGAAATCCTTAGGTCTTGTGTAAAATATGATTATCTCATTATGTGGATAATTAATCAAGATTTCCATTTATTATTTTTTGACTCATAATTCCTTAGGGAGCTCTAGGAATCATCCAGAAAAGTTCATGTTCATATTTGACCCTTCATTCCTTACACCTGAAAAAACCGCTTTTGCATAGTTTGTCCCTAAACCACAAAAATTCCATACATATTTATAAAACACTTTCAACACATTCAAATATCTCCAATACCACCTTCATATGTTTATGAGATTTCAGAACCTTCCTGGAAGATGCACACATGCCTTGAAAATGTCCAGATTAACCTTTACGAGTCTGTTAGAGAGCTAGTCTTTTGTTACACTTTAATGAATGGAATGATGAAACTCATCACACCCTTTGAAATATTGAACATGTTTATTCAATGCATTAGGAGAAATTTCAAGGTCAATATGATCATACATAGGAGACATATTGATCAGGAGGGATTTGGGAAGGCTTTGGAGAAAATTTTCACATTTGGCTTAGTTGTCATGTTTCAAATTTTAAATTTTTGGGCTAGCAAAAATGCATGAAAACAACTGGATTTTACTAGGAGACATTAAAATGTAAAGGGAAATGGAGAACCTCAACACTCTTGGGTGAGCATACTATTTCCTTGTTCAAATTGGGCAATATAGTCAATTCTTCACTACTAACACAAACAACTAACACACAAAGGAAAAATCCAAAACACACAAAAAAAATGTAAAGGAGAAACACACAAAAGTTAGAAAACAAGCACACAAAGGAAAGGGAAACTATGTTATACAAGGAGGGAAATTTACAGAGGCGGGGAATAATGTACATACACCTAATAATGGGTTGAGAGAAATATGTACCATTATGGAACAATGGGCTGAATTCAAACCTACAAAGCTCGAAGATCATTATTTGATCATGCCATGCCCTCGTGATGGATGTGCTGGTTTGAGAAGAAGAGAAACCAATATTTCATAATCATACTAATATTGTATAGAGAAAACATTTGAATTCAATGATCACTTTGTAACATGTTTGAAAGTCTTTCCTTTTGTAATATCTCAACTTGATGCATCATGACTGTAAGAAGCCATTCCTCCATGTTCTCAAAAGTAGAATATTTTATTTTTTCATGAAGGTATTCACCATTCTTGAATGAGGGTTGAAGCATGAAATCATTCCTATAATCAGCTTTGTTGTGGGAATCTGAAAGTGGTGAGAGTAATCTGATTCTTTCCCTTTCATAAGTCTCTTCTAGCTTCTTGCTTTGTTGTTCAGGGAAAAACAATTAATTTCTATACAAACCAACTCAACATTGGTCTTCATATTATTTTCTATGGTAGAGGTGTTTTCTTCATGACTAAAAATATCCATAGGAGATTCAAGAATATTCTTTCCTTTCCATTCATAGTCTTCTTCAAAAAATGGGAAAGGGGAAGACTCACCTTCACATTCATTTTCATCTACCGAGGCTTCAAAGACAACGTTGAATTTACATGTTTGTTCCATCACATTGTTGAGAAATTTTGCATCAAAAGAAAGATCATGACTGAAATCATACTTACCTTGCATTTTCATGGTATAGGCCACGATCTCAAGACTGAGTTGAGGGTCTTTAATTTCTTCGCAATCTTCAAGATGTCTTGCACGGATTCCTCCTTCAAAGCTGCCATATACTTATATTTTTTCCTTCAAATTAAATTTAAATTTTATAAAATTATATTTATCCAAATTAAATGTAGATTGTTAAAAAATATTTAATTATAATTAAATCATATATTTGATATGGAATTATTTTTTAAAAAATATTATTGTTTAAACAAGTCGCATTTCAAAATTAAAGACATAGGAAATAATTAGGGATGAAGGAAGCAGTAGATATTATTTAACAACTTCACAGAGGACAACCTTTTTTTTAATTCATTTTTCTTTTAGTATATACAAATTTTTGTTCTTACCAATCCTATGCAAGTTGTACTCTTACCACATATAATAAACACTGTCTCAAACATGGAATATATATATATGTATCTATATATATATGTATGTATGTATGTATGTATGTATGTATGTATAATGTGTATGGTTGTATGCCCAATGGAAAACACACTTCTCAAAAGCTATATGATGAATCTGGAACCCTATAGCAACATTCACCTCTATAATTTTGGGGTGCAAGATAATGGTTGATTGTGTGGGATGAGTATATTTTTTGCCTTATGGGTTTTCATTTTCTACATGGATAAGTTTTTCAAAATAACCTAGCCTAAATAACTCACCTTTGATAACATACTCTAGACCCATGGAAAAATGAAAGCTTTGGAATTGGGTGTGGACATCCATTTAATATTAATAAAAACTATTTTCCTGTTAGATGTTGTAGTTGTAAGAATCGTGATTGATATGAATGAAAGATGTTGAACTACATACAAGGCATGTAAACTATTTGACCAAATACCTTAGAGAGATGTCATCCCATGGAATGTAATGATTTAAATATACATGACTTGAGAACTATTTGAAAAATACCTCAACAAAATGTGGTCTCATAGACTGTCATTGTGGTAGGGTATGCACAAAATCTACAACCAATTGCATTAGTAACAAAGATGATCTATAAAACTTGTTTTCTTCCATAATGGAAACTATTTATTCTATAATGGAAGAGAAGGGATATTTAGACATACCCATTGTAGCTAATGAAAGTGGATGACCCTATTTTGGAATTAGAGTCAACACTTTGATTCCACGATGGACAACACTAGAACATATAAAAAAATCTCATCACACATGTTTTTTCAAACAAGGGACCCAAGAAGAGAGAAGGAAAAGGAAATAGCATTAAAAATTATGTGTTTTCCTTTTCAATGAGGAATTCAAAACCATAGATGAGATAGAGAATTACTATTACCTATTCTACGCCAACAAAATACATATTTATCATGTTACCTTTTCTCCTTAGTTATGCCCATAAGACAATCCCCTTATTGGCTCCCATCTATGGAAAAGTGCACAAAATGGCTCGATTGAAAAGGCCTTGGGACATTTCCAAAAGCAATCATCAGCATGTGTAAAGCCAAACTCCACAACCTTTTGCAAGTATCCTCCCAACCTCTAAAGAATCTGTTTATAGATAGAAAAATGGAATCCCATCATCAAATCACACAATACTCTTCTTTCTTCATAGCAATAGGATCAGTGGTTTCAATTTTTCCAAGGAAAATCATCCAAAAAATCATTACTTCGCCCCTAAGAAAATTTGGTTTATAAAATCCTCCTTCGCCATCACTAACTTTTCGACATGTTTGACCTATCTTAACTTAATGTTCTTTACATAAACAATTATTCAACAACAACATGCCGGTCATAAAATTCATGATTTTAGTTTTAACCATGTTGCCCTACATGTCCCCCTTGTAGGTATTGGGTAGCCCTTTTTTACCTGTAGAACACACCACATTCTACCTCTGTAATTCAAGGTAATATTGGTATCTCGCTTAGAAAACAAACTATTACACACAAGGTAGATATATATGAAAAATGTCAAATCAAGAAATTGACATGTGATCTATCTAACTAAATGTGTGAATGAAATGCGGCCTCATGCACTATACATGTGACAAGATATGCACAAAATGGTTTTGTTAAAAAGACTTCAAACCTTTCTAGAAAATACAATTAGTAGGTGTAAATCCAAACTTCACAACCTTTTCTAGAATATGCACAAAATAGTTTTTCTAAAATCAATATACTTATTAGACATGATGGTGAAAGAATCTCTTGGTGGTTATTTGGAAACCTTTTCCATTATTTGTGTGTCTCTTCTCTAGAGTAATTTTATTTATTTGTGACCATGTTAGGTATGTCATTTGGGATTCAACTACACATGATTATGTCTGAACGTTTATATATGATTGCTTATTTGTTCTCATTTACGTTTTTAGGAGATGTAATATGTTGGTGAATTTAATCTAATTTGATTTCAAAACTTCACATTTGTTGTTGCAAACTACAAAATGTGCTATGCTTATTTAGAATTTTGAATACAAACATGTGACATGGTCTTCACCATAAAAATGATCAAATATGCATCTTATTAGAAATATACCGCATGTATGATTATCCTTTAGTAGAGTTGTTGGACCAATGAGGAAGAATTGATGGATCAAATGTTGCATGTTGGTGTCGAGCTCTTGTGTGTGCCATGGTCAATAATTTGATGAAATTTTATGGGATCAGAAATAATTATGTATTGAAGGTGTTAGGGAGGTTCGTAAAAGTATAGGACAATGAATGCTAACAATGAAATGAGGACAAGGGAAGCTTCCTTTGCACCATCCCAATGCCTGCTAAATTTGGATCTCATTACGTGTTAACAAAGAGACCACTTCTTGTAAGAAATGAGTCAAGTATATTGTCTAACAAGTGCTGATATTTGACACTTGTTTGGCCGACATTTCAAGGTTTGTTATATGTATTACTATTCTATGTTTGTTAAAAATATATGTATGCTAATTATGACTTGTATAAATATCTATCAAACGTTAACACACATCAAACACACACACACACACACACACACACACACACACACACACACACACACACACACACACACACACACACACACCACACACATATATATATATATATATATATATATATTTATTCAAAATTTGGTATAATGGATATCTTTCATGTCTTAACATTAAGTGAAAGAGGTCAATTATTGTACATTGTATACTACACATTTGAAAATGTTTATCCAAAGTATAAAAATCTAATATTAATATTTTATTTTACTATTAAAAATTACATTTACAACTATTTAAATTACTCAACAACATGATTACAAATTATACTTTACTTAAATATAGCATTTGATACTCTCACCAATTAGAATATGAAACTACATTAGGCCAATTTGATTTAGAGAAGACATACAAGGGAAGAAAGCATCAAGAACTTCTAGGCTGGAGAAAATAAGAGCCAATAGACAATATGGATTCAATATGCCAACTTGATTTGTATTTCACCACACTCAACTCAAATATTTACTAACGCTTATTTGAAACTACTACTTTTTTTTGGATAACCATCCACAATGACATCATTATTTCCATATTATTCTATTGATTTCTATTACGTTTGATGGTAATAATCTATGCATCATTACATGCAACATGATTTCTTCAACATTTTAACTATTAATGCACGGAAACAAAATAAAGTTATCCAAGAGGAGGATAAGGTAGAGGTTTTTGAGGAATTAGTATTATTGTTTGGAGTCAGTTCACATTAGGCAACTACATAAGGTGCTATATGTAGACCATGTTGTTGACATTTAATTGCTTTTAGGAAAATTTTGCATATCTAGGATGTTAACTTTAGAGAGGTGGAGAAAAGAAAAGAAAAATGAGTGGTACCCTTGAGGGAGATGGAAAGATGCTTCACCGAAAGGTAATGTGAGAGAAGTGCTTCAATCAATCTAATGCTTGGAGATGATCCAGAGAGGATCAATAGAAGGTTGTATGAGATTGAATTATACATAAAATATTATTCATGGACATCCCTTCCGATGTAATTTTCAACTAATGTGTAATTGCTAGTTTATTCATGACATAAGAAACAAATAAATAATGAAGGACAACATAAGGAAAGTCAATAAAATAGAGGAAGGGGAAAGATTAGTACCACAAACATCTACATCTTTGGGATGAATTTAAGGCCCCAAGATCTTACACTCCAAGATTCCCTAAATAAACTAAAGGATATCCCTTACCAAAGGAACATGCAACAAAAATAGTAAAGTTGGAAAAGACATAGTTGGGAAAACAAATAAGGGCTCAATGGTGTGATTTAAAAAATTGACTCCACTATAGAATAATCAATTAGGAGGTATCTTATTTGGAATTTCACAAAAAATATTAGATATAAAGGCGTTTCTAATTGGAGGAAGCAATTGAGAGAGTTTTAGGAAGAATGTTGGTGGAGTGGCCGTAGTATGAGTTGGATCAAAATTGGCTGATGGAAAGATGAACTGAGTAAACACTTGGGAATTTTAAAGAGGAAATGAAGGAATAAAATATAACCGACATCATGGCGAAGAATTTCAATAAATAAAAAATGACATTGCTAAAATAAGAGAATGCAAAACAATGGGAAAAATTAGTGGCACAGTGAAAAAACTAAGAGAGCAACAAGTGATGCAATGACCTATATTTCTAGTTAGGAAAATAAAAAAAAGGTAACACCAAACTTTTTTATGTTAGATGCCTAAATTACAAACATGTGACATGGTTCTTCACCATAAAAATGATCAATATGCATGCATCTTCTTAGAAATATAACGTATGTATCAATATCTATATCACATAGTAGTATTAGGATATAAGAGTTGTAGAGAAAAGTGGAACATAAAAAGGTGAATGAGAGTGTAATGATGTATGCTTTGAGTATTATATGTGATTGACAATAAAAGAGAGTGTGTAATATATATATATATATATATATATATATATATGCATAGAGAGAGAGAGAGAGAGAGAGAGAGAGAGAGAGAGAGAGAGAGAGAGAGAGAGAGAGAGAGAGAGAGAGATTCATTAAACTCTCTTTTATGTATATAAAAGACAGTTTAGTGAATTCTCTTTGTTATGTGTGTATGATGAGATCATAGACTTACTTCAATTTCATTTAAAGAATGCACTAAATAAATTAACAATATAACAAAGTAATCTATCTTCCTTTGTACAATATCAACTCTATCTAAACATCTCGAGATACATAAATTAATAGCCATTACATAGTTTATGTCAATAACCACTCTTGCATATATGATATGTGAGAAAAGCTAATAGCTTCCCATAGATTTTACATCAATCACCATATTATTTAAACAAAGTCAAGTATTCCATCATACACTCTCATTGATTACTTTGAGCATGCTTTACTCACATATTTGTTTATCATGGATTGCATTTCAATTTTGAATGATTTTACTATTGATGAACGCATGTACATTAATATCTTGATTTCATTAGGATTTTTCTTGGTTGATCGTTGGAGGAAAATATCATCAACCATGGCTGATCCATTCTCCATCTTTAGCAAGTGGCCTACATTCACAGGTTCTCCCCACCCAAAGTCCACTTCATGAAATCCTAAACTCCTCCAATCATTAAAACCAACCAAGTTTTCTTGCTTCATATCCACATCTAATCTAGATGGGTTCATCACAATGCTTGACTCCAAATTCTCATTAGTTAAAGAGAATTTTGATTTCTTTATAATCATTACAGCACGCAAAAGAGATCCATTTATGAGCTCTTTGGCATTATCTATTGCACATGCAAAACCAATGACATTACCATAGTATCCATTCGGAATTGGGGGGTTTAGTGATTTTCTCATGTCCCTTATAAAGACGAGCTTTACTGTTTCAGCATGTGAAATTTGAAGAGCCTTTGTCCTTGCTAGCCAAACCATTGCTGCCAAAACTTCGAATGTAGAGAAAAACTCCTTACATTCTTCCATAACACATTGTTTAATATATTCAATTGTCTTGGAGTTTATCAAAAAGGAGGCTTGAACCGATTCCTCAACCACTGAGGTTGGTAATAGCGATTCAAAATGATTTACCTGGAGGTATACGGAGTCTTTAGGATTCAATAATTCTCTATTCCATATTGGTTCCAATGAGGGCTTAATCTCTCCCCTCGCCATCTCTGCCAGGGCTTTAAGAAGTTGGCCTGCTCCACGTCCGTCACATAAACAGTGGTGGTAACTCACTCCCACAACAAATCCCCCACACGTAAAATGAGTTACCTACGCGAACGACGTACAAAAACCAGACCACAAGTGTGATGTTAGTAGAGACATGAATGGCACCTAAATGGAAGAGACCCTATATCATTTCTACCTGCTGAAGAGAAGCTAAAAACACACAATGTTGCATGCAAGTTATATCATAAAAAGATGTCTTAACAGCTACCTGAACAGCCAAAAGATGGTGGTCCTCAATATCAGTATCCGGAGGATGCGAGAAAAGTAGCTGTTGAAATGATGGGTTAATCAGATCATCCAAATCTCCCAAGACAGAAAGCTCCTTGTCAGCCATGGCTTCCACAAAGAGAGCACCCTCCCCTGTGCACTCCACTTCCAGATCCCCATTTTCCTTTTTCTCAGCCGCCCAGCAAGAGGGAAATAATACATCAACACCTTGGAGAGAGCCTCCCTAATTGTTTTTGCTGGATCTGCAGAAATGCTCTCAGAAGAATTGTAGACTAACAATACGTTTGCCATTGCTCTAAGAATTATACAGTTGTCAATGGTGGAGAGCTGGAGGGTAACTTTGGGCAAAGGAAGATAGGGGGCCACCATGACTGGATCGAACCTCTTCACCTGTAAATCTCTTCTGCCCAAGTTCTCCATCTTCAGAATTCAATCTGAAACAAGGAGGGTATGTTAAGCCACTAACATATGCGTCCGATTTGTCATTTATAATCAAACGCGTTATGGATTTCACATGTTTTCTCAAGCATTAGCCGGATTTCACACATTTTCTCAACTGTTAACAGATTTCGCAGATATTTTACGTTTTCTAAAGCGTTTACAGGATTTCCCACCTTTTCTAACGCATTACGAGAACAAGGATTTCACACGTTTACTGATGTTTTTTACTCTTCACGTTATAGATAATCTTAATCTACGATTCTTTTACAAAATTAACTATTTTGTGAAGTTAAAAGCGGCGTTGTTCCCTATATTCTATCCGCAAGCTCCACCCCAGTTCACACGAGAAGTTTCCTAGGGGCAAGAGTGGAAATACTGGTTTTGGTGGATTGTATATATGCTAAAATGGATTTCACAAATTCAATCGTCTCATTTGGATCCTTAAAAACCTCACTCCATTTTCAACAAACCCACATTTAGATTCATGATTAATAAACAAGGTGCAATTCTTCTTTAAGATTCACTATGCCAAATGACCAAATTCGTGTAAAGACTTATTCAACCTATGTTTTCACTGTTCACACTCTTCTTCACTTCTATTCCCTACTATGATATTCCACAAGAACATTCATTAGTGAATCAAAACACCATTTGTTCAATTTCACTTTTAAACTCAAGATAAGAGCCACTAGCCCTAAAAACATGCAAAGCTTATAGTTTCACACCATTCACAAAGTGATTCATAAGAATGTAAACACATTTTTGGATACCCTTTGTGGGCCTTCTACTCAACCCAAAGTTTCAAACTCTCTCTTTCAAGCAAGTGTAACTCCTTCAAATCACTTCAAGCAATTTACTTTAAGGCATAGTTCTTGTAGCCCTCATTTTAGGAAAACCTTATTGTTTAGAAAAACTCACAAACTTCCATGAGAAACTGAACAAATATTAGGAAACCCTTTATTGGGTTCTCACTTATCACCTGAGTTTCACGTTTAAACTCTTAATATAAGTTTCACAACTACTTTTTCATTTTGTATAATTAGGTGTCTCATAGGCCTCTCAACTTCTCAAAACTGAAATTTGATCATATCTTACTCCCACATGTGAATTTCTTGATAAAACTTTCCACACATCTTATTAGGGGTATAAAGACCTTGTAGTTCAATTTTTACAAGAACATAGATGATAAAACCCAAATTAATGAGTTTTAAGAAATTTTGTCCTAAACGGGGACAATCACAAGATGCAATAAAAAATAATTCATAACTTGAGCAAATCTACATTTTAAGACCTGATTTCACTTGTAAATGTTCTGTTTTAATGAATAGAAAAATTTCCCTTTATTGAGTTTTAAGATATTTTGCCTCCATCAATCCGATTTGTTGAGCGAAGAAAATGGCCAAGTACTAGCCATGCACGGAGGTTAGACACCACATGCAAGGGATGTGCGAAGGGCGCGCACATGCGGGAAGGGTCAGCACGTGAAGGTTTGCGTGTGGGCACACGGGGTTTGAGACTTAGCCAATTTTCGGTACATGCTCAAAAATAGTGGGACAAAGGATAGAGTGGTGCTTAAGCAAAGATACAAAGATAGACTATAGTAGGATGACTTAGTGGCCAAGAAAGAGCTATAATTAAGAAAAGTACATGTAGGAAAAGACAAGGATGAGAACGATGCATGAGGTCTTCTAATTATAGGATTAAGGCATAATGAAAGCATGTAAGGATCTGATCTAAATATAGCCTAATCTAATGTTAGCTTGAGTTTGTAGAAAAGCATGCAATCTATTTATAAGAACACCTATTATTAGGAAGGTGCATGTAGGCGGTGAAGAGAAAGTCCCCACCATATAAATACAGAGATGATGCTTCATTGTAATTTCTAATTAGTATAGAGTTTAGATTTCGGGTGTTTTCAAGTGCTAAGATCTCGAGTTCCAATAGTTTGTTAGGGGTTTAAAGCATGTATTTCCATGAGGATTTCAACATGGAGGTACAATTATTGATGTAATCAGCTACTATGTTATGCAATGAATGATGGTTATGATGGATGACTGTGTATGGATAGCTAATGTGACAATATTTGAGCATGGATTGATTAGTATTCAGATCTGAATAGTTGTTTCCTATGATTGAACTTCCTTATTATATGTGTTGTTGAATTGTCATGCTATGATGTATCTTCTTGAATAAATGGTTGTTATGGTTATGAATATGAACATGCATGCTAACATATTACTACAAAAAGGAGGGACTTGGAGGCTACATTCGCCCAGTGATCTTCCGGACTTTTCGGATGAAGTGTCAACGCTCATAACTATATTGGGTAATAAAAGACTACATTTTGATTCCATTGTCGGGCCTATTTTTCAATCTTTCTACTTGGATGTCGCATGCAAATGTTGTTCCGATTGTCCTTGGAGAATATTGAGAATTGGATAAATAATGACCAAGACGTGTTTATTCAAAGATATAACATTAGACCTGATTTTAATGCATGAAAGTAGGTGGAAGACAATCTCTATGATTGCTTACATGAGACATTCTTCAGCTTTTTCCCAAGTAGAATTGTACCAGTGGTTGGCAGCTTACCTGACTAAGCGAGGTGTTCGAATAGGAAGGAAGCAAGCTTGGAGACATGAAGATTATTAGGCACTCTTTGATTTGGACGATCCATGCAAAAAGATGTAGATCGTTGGTGGGAAGGTGACCTACATAGTTATAACTTGGAGTACATAATTTTGACATACTCTTTCCTAGAGGAAGCAGAGTTTTGGTTTTACGTGAACTAAGAGGATCCTATTTATGCACAAACCCTTTAGCTATCAATATCTTGATGGTTGAATTGGGAATGGAGAACCTATCGATGGCGAGCTAAAACCCCACCGTGCACAAGGATAGGAAACAAGTTTGGGAAGGAGGGTAGCGGCCTAATGAAGGAAAAATAGAGAGAGGAAAGACAAATCAGGTTTAATGATGCAAAATCTAGAGGGTAGTTGATGAGGCATTTAGGTCAAGAAGAATTATGATTGAAAAAAGTGATGAGCACCTCACGGAAGGTGAGGGACCACAAGATCATGTCCTCCCAACATTGGGAAAGTGTAGTAGAGAGACCCCTTCAGCATCGATGAGAGTGATTTTGAGGAGAGAATGAGAATATCGTGCATGCATCTAACCCACTGGCCACCTAACCCTTACGTAAGGTTTTCATAATTCAAAGGTTGTTATAGAAGAGCATCATAGTTAAGGCGGCAAGAAGGATATTCACATTGGGTAGGAGATATAGGTAGGCATATTTTAGTTTCCTCTTAGGAGGCGCATGACATGATTAAGGATGTGCAAATGGTACCACATCAGTGCCAGTGTTTTGAACAAGTGTTTTTGGGGGTAATTTCACAAGCGCGTCATCAACACATACCATTGCACGCAACCATATGGAAACAATCCTATGAGTGCAGCTATAACACATACGGTTGGTGTCCATTTTAGCTGACAACCTTTGGGATGCAAGGAAGTTATCTACATGACCACGAGTCACAACAAGATGTTTAGGTGGTTCGGTCGGGCACCACGCGAGAGGAAATCATGATGGAATTTTAGGATTAGGATCTAATGCCACTCCGGGACAAGGTCCACAATAGCCATCAAAACAACCATTGCATCACCAAAAACTACAACAACATACACCTCAAATCTTCTTTGAGATGTCTCTTCACTTACCATAGTATAGGGGTGTAGAAGATGTAGCTAAGCATGTGCATAAGTGTGAGTTATTATGGAGAGAAACATGAAATAACATATCCCGATAGGAAGGCAAGTCAGTTTACCACCACATTTCGAGTGCGCACACATGTGGCATATAAGGTATGATCCATATCGACTGTGGTGGATTATGAGGCGCTACACAATTCCTTTTTTTTGAATCCCACATTCTGAGTTTGACCAACAAAGCATCACCGTGCTAAAGGACATCAAATAGGGCATGTCTACGAAAGTGTAAGGGAATATTACGCATGGTTTAAAAATTTATTGTCAAGCTATCATATGATATTCATCAGATCCAACATGCACATTGGTTCGTAGAAGACTCATGACTCCTTTTCGAAGGGCTTTATCACATAAAATATTTACCAATCCATAAAAGGCCTTGGAAGTAGCTCTGCACGCAGGCATTTGGGAGTGACGATATGGGGTAAGCCCTTTTCTTGAGGTACAAATAACAACTATGGCTACACGGTTGGAAAATGTTTTGGCCAATTCAACGTATGAGACGCACGGTGGGTTATGGTGTACTTGATTGTGACTTAGAAGGGAATATGAAGGACATTTGTTTGTACGGGAATGTGTGTGCCTTGTTAACATCTTTTGATATTTTCCAAAAGAACCATGATGTCCGGAATGGCCCACTATTATAACGTGTGACAAAAAGAACATCTCTATGTCTTTGCAAGATTTGCAACACTCACACCCATGATACAACAAACTATTGTTTGATCGACCAAATTCATGAGGCATGTGAGACTGGATTGCGATAGACCATTGTGCCAGCTAGTTCTCGGTGCAAAAAGGAAAACTAGTGAAGGACACAACAAAGGATATGGTGTATTTCGAGGTGGATATTGGAGCAAAGGCTATGGTGGTAGAGAAAGGTTCATGTGTGGCACATGTTATACTTGTGGATCACCATATCATTATCAATGCGAGTTTCCTAAGAATTAGATATGCGCGTATTATGGGAAGCCACATAAGGTAGGAGATTGCCTTGATCTCTATGCTCATATGTGCAAGAACAACAAGACAAACATATGCGTGAGATGATTAAGGTGGATTGCACTAAGCATGATAAATGGGCACTGCAAAAAATAAAATCATGCACTTGGGTACATTTCTAGGTCCTAAAAAATACTAGCATTCATATTATTCCTAAGCAAGAAAATTAGTAATCGATGACTATCTTTGGCCTCTTTTCTTTGTTTCTTGTCTTCTCTTTGGTCTTCCACACCCCTACAACCTAGTCAAGATTTTACTTAGTTATCTTTTATGGATTCAAACACTAGCACCCATCCTAAGTGCTGAAGCGCCCCAGTGCCCTTGTCTTCTTTGGGTGCCCTTGTCCTCTTTGGGTGCCCCCGATCCTTTTCATCTTACTCACTTATTTTGGGTATCTTTTATCTTTTGGGCATAATTTTCACTCATGGGACGGCCTTCCAGGTTGTCAATTATGAAATTCAAACAAGGGAATCATATAAATACATAATTATGTGCTCAAAATCAAGGACCAAAAACTAAGCATTATTACTATCACCTAAGCTTGCATCCAAAAGGCACCTAAAATACTCCAAATCATCCATCTAACATCCATTCAAGGGACAAGGGACTGCATACTTTGCATACACAACATAAGAAGAGGGAGTTTATTCTATTCCATCTACACACTCTACTACATTGTTATATTTAAGGCTACTGATCCGTTATCAAGTGCAACTTGCACTAGGGCATCTAGGGCACCATTTATACACACACTCACCAAAAATTCATGGAGTATGAGATGTAGTGCATCGAGTCGTCGTAAGTTCACTCTCGGGGTGACCGAGGTCAATCGACTCCCATTCTACATCTTTATTTTTGGTTTGATGTGGTTTGTGGGCTTATGCGGGTGAATCTTTGTCTTGCAGTCTATATGTACCCTTGATGATCATTGTCCCACCATCGGATGATAAAAAGGGGACAATTGTAACACTCTTGTGACATATCAAAGACTAGTTGTGGAGCTTTTGCATAATCCAGAACCGGGCCAGTCATTAGTGCCCTGTGCACCCCTATCGAAAGCTATTGGAGCCCCTATCTGGCCTTGTTCGTGAGTTGCAGATTTACAAAGGTTGATTATGATGCTACTTGCATTCTATTCATCACTTCTCCTACTCATACCACTTCCCAGTTTGTGTGGGAATTAACTAAGTTCTCTATCCTTTTTATTTTCTTAGGGTTTTGTAAATTAAATATTAGCTTGCTTGTGTCATTTCTATATTTATGCATTTATACATCATTTATTTCACTTAGTGACTCGAAATATTATATTTGATTCAAAATAAATTAAATCATTTGGTGAACCCACTCATTCAAACCCTACCTTTTGAGAATGTATCAAAATCTATCTCCTTCTTCTGAATTCATAGATCAGTTTTCCCATCCTTCTTTACTCGAACTAAGGTTTACGGCATGGCTACTACTACTACTAATTTTATGCAAGTTTGTACTCAACATCCTCTTTGCTTCAATACTCCGATACATGATCCAATAATTAATGTAGTCACCACTCGCCACACTAGTCCTCCTATGACTCCACCATGTATCCTGTACCACCACCTATCACTTCTACAATTCCTACCACTACCTCTAAGGGTTATGACATCATAGAGCAACTTAAGAATACATGAGGAAAAATATATCTTTATGATTTATTATGCAATGCACCTAATTTTCATCATACATTAGAGGATGCCCTTCATTTCATTCACATTGAAAGCAATAATTCACATTTTTCCTTCACTCATCTCATCCAATCTCTCAAAAATATACCAAAAGTTATATATTTTAGTGACGAGGATATCCATCCTTCTTTCATTGATGATCCATTTGCACCTTTTCTTATCACCACCACTATTGGTGCCATCTTATTGAAAATGGCTATGTTATAAATCTATGTGCGTTGTCCCTCCTTAGGAAAATTGGCATTACTAATGACTTAATTAATAAATCCTCTCAAGTCATTTACAACTATGATTCCACTACTTGTTTGTTAGGGAAATGACGGGAAGATATAATTAACAAATTATAAATCCATAAATAATTGCCGAAGATTATAGATTATGATGTGCAATTAAATTAACCATAGATTTAGATGTTTGTAAATTGTGCATTATAAACTTGAATTGAAAGTAAAAAACGATAGAAAGTAAATGAGATAGAGAACACGATTTATAATGGGGAAACCCGAAGGAAAAAAACCAACTGAAATAAAGCACTACATGTATTAAGAATTTATCAAATACTTTAACCCAACACTTCCACTTCACTCCCTCGGTATCACAAAACAATTGCAGAACAATTTCTCACAATTTTACAATATAATGATCACAATGATCATAATTCCATGATACCAATCCCATGAGGGATCACCCTATATATATATAGGATGGGTGAACCGGTTCACACCATTTCACTCTTAACTACGGAAGACCGAAATAATAAAGTTTAATATATATATATTTTAAAAATAACAGGAGCCATGAAGTGGTGGTCCACTAAAAAGTATTCCCACTTGACATTATCACCCCAACACTCCCCCTTAATGTTAAGTGAGGAAAACAAAACATGCCAAATTATCTTTTTAAAAAGGATTTACAGATCCATAAATCATCAATGATGATTCAGGCTAGCATGTAAACAAGGGAAATCATACAAATATTCCCATACATAAATTCTTAGGACAAGTGATTTATATATGAAGACTTATATCAGATTATGGATCCTTTTATAAAACAAGACATACCATAACTAATGCTTCGCTAGATTTACAAGTAAATTCACATAATGTGATTATTTACTTATTACAAAATGGAGGAAGTATTGGAAGTTTACAACATCCATTAAGAGGTGGCATTGTCATGCACACTCCCCTCAATGAAAACTTTGATAGGCCCAACAAGGCATGAAACTTGCAAAACTTCACAACACACAATGGATTGGTGAAGATATCTGCAACTTGATCTTTAGTGGAACAAAACTTGAGATCAATATCACCATTCAAGACTTTCTCTTGAATAAAGTGCATATAAACCCGATATGCTTTGTCCTTTGATGTTGAACTAGATTGTTTGCAAGAGAAATGCAACTATGACTGTCACATAGAAGAGTAGTGCTCCCTTTGACACCCATATGTAGTTCATCCAATAGTCTTTTCAGCCACATAGCTTCCTTTTTGCTTCCATAACACTTCTATACTCTACTTCAATAAAAGAGATAAATATTGTTGGTTGCTTCTTACTACTCCAAGTGATGAAACTGCACCCAACTTGAAAACATATCTAGAAGTATATTTTATATCTATAGCATCACCAACATGGTCAAAATCACAATATCCAAATAATTTTGCATCATCACAAGAAGAATAAAACAAACCATAATTAATTATTCCTTTAACATATTTCAGAATTCTTTTTTCCATTTTCCAATGATCCTCATAAGGATCCTACATGAATCTAGAAACAACTCCTACTGCATATGAAATATTAGGCCTAGTAATAGTCAAATAAATTAGACTACCAACTAGTTGTCTATACAAAGTAGGATCAAATTTAGCACATGCAGAGTTTAGGATCTAATTTCACACCAAATTCAATAGGAATGGAAACAAGTTTACAGTCAATCATGTTAAATATTCTAAGTAAATTAGTAGCATATTGAGATTGAGATGTAACAATAGATTTATGATCTTGAAATATAACCATGCCTAAAAATGATTTAGCAAACCTAAATCAGTCATTTCAAAAATGTTGTTTTAATCTTTCTTTGATTCTAACAATTAAATTTTTATCACTGCTAGTAATCAAAAGATCATCAACATATAACAATAATGATAATATGATTATTTTCAAACTTAAAAATAAATCATTATCAGAATTTTTTTTTGAATCCAAGATCCTGAAAGAAACTATTAATTTTAGCATACCAAGCTCTAGAGCTTGCTTAAGACCATACAAATATTTTTTCATTTTACAAACATATAGTTCCTTACCAAGTTCTTCAAAACCTTTAGGTTAAGCATGTATATTTCTTCTTTAGATCACCATTAAGAAATGCATTTTTAACATCCATTTGGTGAATCTCCCAACCATATTGGGAAGCTAAAGAAAGAAGAATCATAATAGTTCTCATTTTAGCTATAAGAGAAAAATTATCAACATAGTCAAGACTGGGTTTTTGAGTGAAACCATGAGCTACCAACCTTTCCTTGAATTTATCAATTTCTCCTATAGAGTTATATTTAATTTTATACAACCACCTAGATCCTACAATGCTTTCGTTTAGAAGGAGGGACTAGTTCCCAAGTGTTATTTTTAATCAAAGCATTGTATTCATCTTTCATAGCCTGAATCCATCTATCATCTTGACAGGCTTCTTCAAAATATTGTGGTTCAACCTCATATAGGGTCATCAAGGCATGATAAGAATGTTGACTATGAGTTACTTTTCTAAGACTAACATAGGATTGAGAATCCTTAACAATATTTTGAGCCCATTTAGGAATCTTGGGATGCAACACATTTTGAGATGACTCCCCTCAATCTCCATCATATCTAGATCAGGATAATCAACCTCTTGAACTTTTTGTTTCCATATTGTTAGGAGAAGGATTATCAGCTCTATCTTAAGAGAAATAGAGGAGGGTTCATAAGAAGCATCACAAAATGTTTTCTCTAAGACATGAACATTCTTGTTTTCAACTATGTCATGCTTGAAAGGGTCATAAAATCTTAATCCTTTAGTTTTACAACCATAACCAAAAAGATATATGAATAGGAGGTTGGATCAAGCTTTCTTCCTTTTAAATTTTGGAATGAAGATAAAAGCAGGACTACCGAATATTCTTAAGTGAGAGATATCTGGTTTTTGCTTTGTCCATACTTCATGAGGAGTAGTTTGATGAAGAGCTTTAGAAGGAAATCTATTAAGAATATAGACAACAATATTCATTACTTCTACCCATAAAAACTTAGGCACATTAGATGCATGAATCATAGTCCTAGCCATTTCTAAGATAGTCATATTTTTCCTTTCTACAATGCCATTTTTGCTATGGGAATATGGATTAGTCAACTCTCTTTGAATCCCACATGACACATAGAACTCATCAATGTTTTCACTAACATACTCAACTTCATTATTGGTCTAATTCTTTTTATTTTAGATTAGAAGCATTTTCAACTAAGGCTTTAAATTCTTGAAATTTAGAAAAGACATAAAAAAATTCTTAATGAAGTAAAACCAGGTCATCCTAGAGAAGTCATCAATGAATAAAATAACATACAAAGCACCTCTGAGAGAAGAAACTTTTAGTGGACCTCTCACATCATTGTGAATCAATTCTAATAGATGAGAGGAATTTAGATCATGATGTTTGTGAAATGGTTCAACATGTTGCTTACCATGCAAGAAACTTTCACATGTTTCATGATCATATTTCATCTTAGGAAGACCAATTACAAGATTTAGGTGAGACATTTCATACAAAATTCTGAAATTCACATGACCTAATCTTTCATGCCAAAGCTGAATATCATTCCTAGAAGAGGAAGAAAAGAAAGATTTAGACACAAATCCATCAAAATATATAAGCCATTTTTCTAAATACCAGAAGCAATAACATTATTGAGTTCATCTTTTACATACCATTTATCTTTGCAACAATAAAAATTTATAGTTTTCTTTAGTTAGCTAAGAGCAAGACAAGATTTTTTTCAATTGAGGAACATACAAGACATTCCTAATTACCCCATTTGCCAATTTAACATTTCCACAACTTATAGATCTAATGATGTAATTATCTCCTAGATATATGTTTTCCCCATATTTAACAACATCCGAGAGGATATTTGTATGATTTTGCTTCTGATATGTCTTTTTACTATTAACAAAAGTTTTAGTTTTTACACGATAGATCTACTTTATGACCAAATTTTCCACACTTTTTACATGTGCCATTGAGTTTTACTTTAAAGTTAAACTATTTTTAACAAAATTAGACTTATGATTGGATTTAAATTTTGATTTGATGTTATATTTTTGATTAGGATACTATTATTCCTCTTTTGGGTAGACTTATGATTATGAGAGAAGAATGACTGAGAAGCTCAAGGATTTGGATTTCCATGAATTTTAAAAATTAGAGCTCATGTCTTTGGATTTAGGGTTTATGGTTTAGGCTTAGGGATCGGGTTCAAGGTTTAGGGTTTACGATTTTACGATTAAGGGTTTAGGGTTCAAGATTTAGTGTTTAGGGTTTAGGGTTTATTATTTTAGTTTTAGGGTTTTGAGTTCATATTCTAGGTTTAAGGGCTTAGGGTTTAGTGCTCAAGGTTTAGGGTTTATTATTTTAGTTTTAGGGTTTAGAGTTTATAGTTTAGGGTTTAGGGCTCGGGGTTAAAGGTTGATGGTTTAGGGTTTAGGTCGCATAGTTTTCAAGGTTTAGGTTTTAGTGTTTAGGGATTAGGGTTTGGGGTTTAAGGTTTAGGGCTTAGGGTTTAGGGTTTAGGATTCAATGTTTAAGGTTTAGGGTTAAGGATTTCATTTTTGTGGTTTAGGGTTTAGAATTTAGGACTCATGGTTTAGGGTTTAGGGAATATGGATCATGGTTTTTAGGGCTTAAGGCTCATGGTTTAGGACTCATGGGTAAGAGCTGCATGTTTAAGGTTTAATATTTAGGGCTTAGGGTTTAAGGTTTAGGTTTTAGGGTTTAGGGATCATGGTTTTAGGGTTTAGGGTTAATGGCTCAAGGTTTAGAGTTTTGGATTTAGGTTTAGTGCCTAGGGTCTAAGGTTTAGGGTTTCGATTGTAGAATTCAAATGCTAAAATCTTGAAAAATTACCTACAATCTTGACCAAATTATACTATAAAACTATCTACTAAACCGTGACTCATGGACCCCCCATGTGAGACTAATTCCATAAGGTGTAGAGTGACCTTGATTTCTTATATTTATTAAAATAAATTTATTATTATACTTAAACATTCTTTTTGTAAATAAAAGCATGCCAAAAACACATATAATTTTTATATATAAGTAACACGTAGGTTGGTAGTATAACACGTATGCGCTATAATGCACACACGTTTCATTTATTATGCCCCTAAACCAAGAATTTCAGGCTTGGAATTTCCTTGGAAAATTTCCCAAACCTAGCCTTGGACTGCAAAACACAACCACCCGCATCTCCATGATTTTTGAAAAAAAATACCGACCTTCCACCATGCTAAATTCTACAAAAACGTTCATTTCCTTTCTTTAAAATTTTCCTACAACATCAAAAAATATATCCTCTTTCTAAATATGTAATTTTTATATTTTTATGACTATTGTAAGGTTTCCATTTATATTTATTTCAAACTATGTCTTTTATACCTCTATTTTTAGTGATTGTAAATGCTCATCTTTTTGTCAAGCAGTATCTTTTTTTACTCATCGAAATTGAATAGATTTTTTAGGCACAAACTAGGACTAATTCTATACATATTAAAAAAAAATTCGATATTTTTTGAGGTAGTTGGGTGGGGGGCACACTATTTTGAGCTCCATTATTTTTGAAAATTCAAAATTTTTGTACTCTAAAAATCATAAAAAAATACTTCTAAAAAATCTTTGTGCTTAAAAATCTTGAACAAACTAGATGCTCTTAGTTATCTTTCTACCAAAGGGTTTTCAAAAATACTAAATGGTGCTAAAAAAATGGCATTCACACGTAAAGTCACTCTTATTATGTTTTTAACAAAAACATAAGCACTTGTTGGTAGTTTGGTTGTTTGACCCACTTAAACTTATCCATTTCCAAAAAAGTTTAGTAGCTTAGAAACTAGACTCAAAATGCTTTAGAGATTCATGTTTGAACAACATCTTCCAATTTTGAGTGTAACTATTTCATAAAAACGTGTACAAGTTGAAGTTTTTATTTTGAGAAAAATACATGCACTTAAGACCCCTTTGCCCCCAACTTGGTGAGGTCTCTTTTGAATCGAAACTCATTATTACTAGTTCTTCTTGAATTAGAAAGAAGACAAAGTATTTAAATCGGGAGATCATTTTCATTTTGGTATTTAGAGTTAAGAATGGATATATAGTTCCTAAAATTTTCATGAATATTTATCTGAATGATAAAATAAAAGCTGTTTTATCTTGAAACAATTCACAATTACATCCATCTAATTGAGCTTTAATGTTTTTAATTTTATCTAGGTAATTAACTAATTTTTCATCCCCCTTCATGGGAGTTGTAAATAATTCCATAATTAGCTTAATTATTTTGACAAAGTTTACCTTCATGCATGGTTTCTAATTGTTTCCATGCATCAACAGGAGAATCCATATGACCTATATGCATTAAAAATTCATCTCTTATGCTCTACAATAGGATTGATAGAGCTTCTTGAGATCTTTGAGAGAAGGAGCTAAGGTTTTTAGGATTTGATGCCTACCAAGGTCATTTTTCCACACCAATTATAAGATCCCACAATTTTATAGCCATGAAACAATATTTTAACCTAACTCTCCAAATACTGTAATTAGTTCCATTTAATAATTGTGATTTATCCATAGAAAATATAAGATTTCTAGCCATTTTGATTTTTAATAAAAAAATGCACACAACAGCTTGAAGATAAATTCAACTTAAACATGATCAAATTCCTTGCAAGAGAGCCACATAGAGTCAAAAAACAAGCTATTTAAACACATGTTCTGAGACCCAACTTGGCTCACTACTGGTCGTAGATTAGTCTAAATTAATTATAAATCGTGAGCAAGACAATTGAACTCGAGTCTTAGTTGACCTATGGCATTTTTGTTTTACACAAACAATTAGAAAAATAATTAATTAAAAAAATGGGAAAAATAAATTGGCCTCTACCACTTGGCATGAATCCAATGGCGAGGAGAGTCACATGTCACAATTCAAGGTGTTCTCCCAACTAGATTTCCCTTAGTTGTACGAGACTTGAAACACCTAGAATAAACTATAGTTAACAAACTTATGGATCCAGAGTGGGGGTCAAGTCAAGTGAAAATGGAATAGCTTGATGATCTATTTAACAACTTGGCTTATAACTTATAAGGGTAAGTTGACAAGCGCAAAGCTAATCGATGGAGCATGTTACTTAACAACATCCAAACAAGACAAGAAAAATTTACCAAAGTAGGATGCAACACATGTTGAAGATCAAAGCAATGAACAAAGACACGTGTCATCTTTCCAACTAATTTTAAAGCATACCCCCATGATGGACGTGACATCCCTAGAATTAATAAAAGATAATAAATTTTTGGTAGCTGACATTAGGTGAACAAAATATGCGGTGACCAAACAGAGAACCATGTTGTAAAAGATCAATGGAGGATAATGAAACAAATCGAATTCCACCAAACTTTTAAGAGATGGCTTCAAGTAGATGTGAATTCCCAAGAATGATCCAAAAATTAATGAATTTCGGTCCGACCTCCCTTCACAACCAAATAAAAGGTAACCCCATGGCATGAAGTCAACATGAGTCACCTAGGATAGGTGTCACAATTTTCACACTTACAATGTAAAGAAAGCCAACGGAACTTAATTGAGTAATAAGCCAAAAATAATGAAATTTGAAATCCACCTTGGAAAAGAAATAAGCCCGAAAAGTTAAAGTAGGCCACGAGATAAAAGAACTTATTTAAATAAGATGCACAACTATATAATGACTATATAAAAAGTGTGAAATATTTGAAATAAGCAGACCACAAATAAATCATGAAAGACTAAGAATAGGTCAGTAGATAGAGAAAAAATCACATATCTATCCACAAAAAAAAAGATTTAATCAACAAATCATCCAATAGTCATAATATTTGGCGGAAAATTTGGAATCTTGAACCCGATTAACTTGAAGTCACATGGAACAACTAGGTTTTAGCATATTTGAAAAAATTCAAGTTCTTACTCCTCGCTAATCAAAAGCATCCAGATATATCCCTGCACAAGCATAACCACCAACTCTGATACCATGTTAAATAAATGACAGGAAAATATAATTAATAAATTATAAATCCACAAGTAATTGCCAAAGATTATAGATTATGATGTGCAATTAAATTAACCATAGATTTAGATGTTTATATTTTGCATTACAAACATGAATTGAAAGTAAATAATAGTAAAGTAAATGAGACAAAGAACACCAAATTTATCAAAGGGATTAAGGGATATAAAATTCCCCCTCCCCCCATTTAGTAGAGGGAAACCCAAGGAAAAACCCCACTAAAATAAAGCATTGCATATATTAAGAATTTATCAAATACTTTAACCCAACACTTCCACTTCACTCCTCGGTCTCACAGAAACAATTGTTAAAAAATTTCTCACAATTTTAAAATATAATGATCACAATGATCATAATGCTATATTCATAACATGATACCAATCCCATGAGGGATCACCCTTATATATAAGATGGGTGAACCGGTTGCATCGTTTCAATCTTAATTGTGGAAGACTGACATAATAAATTTTAATGAAGAAACTTTAAAATAACATGGGGTGTGAAGTGGTGGTCCACCAAAAAGTATCCCCACTTGACATTATCACCCCAACATTGCCCATGTATGGGCACCATCACCCTACCTCTACAATTTGGGCCTAAAATTGTTCTTACTGTATTCTTTGTTATCGATGCCACATTCTAGTTCAATTGCTTACTTGGCAGACCCTAGATTCATGCAATGCATGTTGTTCCATCTACAATTCATCGATGTGTTAAATTCTTACATGATGGTTATGAACATACTATTTTTTGCTGACCCTAAACTATTCAAATTTTTCGATATAGACCCGTCACCACCATGCCTATTCCTCCATCACAACCTATTCCATATCACAATATTGGTACATATGATGTTGGGAAATCTAGCACTCATACTCCTTCTGCTACTTCTCCATGCACTCCATCCATTCCTACTCATACTACTGATATCCTATCACCCACCATGTCCACCCCTATGGCTACTACTCCACCTACCGTAGATCCTCCGAATTATACATCTTGTGTCATTCCAACCAACATTATTGATAATGCTACACAACACGATAATGCTAGACTGCGATGATTCCAATGATGAGGCTTGATCTTGTTGAGATTAATGACGACACATTGTACAATCTCAACTTTACTCCTATTGAAATTGACAATTCCTACTTCCAAGATAATTTTGATGGTATTGGCCCGGTGAATATCAATTCAAGAAGCCTCCTCCATCCACTAATTCCATGAAACCTTTTTAGGGGACTATACATACATTAGACATTCTAGCACTTTCTTTGCATTTCCTCGGAGTTCATTCTGCTCCACGTCTAGATCCCTTCACATGCACTCTCTTCATTCATAATTCTTATTGGCTTCATATTCCATTTGACCTTACTTGCCCTAAAATTATTTGCATGCATGATGGCTTGACTCAGCTACGATTCACACTTTCTGATCTCCTTCCTCCACCTCACTCTCCTCACCTTTATCATGGATGTGTACTCATTCTTGCTTTGCTTATGGACTCGTGTGTCTTCCATTTTTAGTCTTCCTTATGCACACTCCTCGTTCCTCTCTAATCACACTTAGAAGTATTGGCTTGATTACATTGGTGGCACATTGGATCCAAATCACACTGAAATCTCATTTTTGAAGCCTTTTAGCCATGTTTCTATTTGCAATGACTCAATTTTAGGTTACACTCAAAATAAAAATTGTTGGTATGTGCATGATTTTCATCAACCTCTTTTTACTGATGAAGAATATGCTATGGGCATGTACAATTTATGCTACACAGGATCTTTATATGATCAACCTCACACTATTGCTTACCAAGTCTCTAATCCAAATCCTATTGGTTACAACCCTAACACTGATGATCTTCTAGATGATTTTACTTGACCCTTCTTTCCATCACACACTTGGGGGCATTATGATTTCTTCTCCCCCTTCAACTTTTATCAATTGTTACTAGTCTCTACACTTACACTTTATGCTCTATGCTTCACATCTAGTATTTCTTACTACTCTTACACATCTTGATACACACCTTGTATCGTCATTACCCTATGACGCACTCTAGTTCCATGGTTCATACTCAACTGCTAAGGGTCTAAATCTGAAATGAACCTCACCACATTCACTTTTCATGCTCTATGCTTCATGATCTATCTTTATAACACATATTTTCAAACCATTTCTTGATGAAACACTCTTGTTCTATGGTTCATTCTTGATTGTTGAGGGTCTTTTATAAATGAACCTCATCTTATACTCATCCACATCTGTCTGGGGGCACACTACTCCTATCACATTCACATCACATACCATCCCATCACACTCATACACTTTGTATTTTTCTATCTTGGTTGCAATTACTCTTACTTGTTCATATTACTTACATGACGCACGTTTCTTACTATGCTAGTCAAATATTCAAGTATGTCATTATCTTTATATATACACACATGCACGTTCACTTGGTATTTTGGAGTGAATGAAACTGTCTTATAGGTCCTTACACACTATAATGATGCTTGAAACTACACCTTTACTAGTCCCACCGAGGCCTATGGGAGCATCTACCTTTTACTAATTTCACATATTATAGGTGTTATTATTTAATTATTTACCACTTCTACTTACTAGCACATTACTTTTTATTGATACATACCTGCCTTGACATAATTTTTATCTTTCTAACATGTTAACGAGTGCTTCATGTGTAGCATTTTATTCGCATTACTATATGTCACCATGGTTTTCGATATACTTTTCTTATCATTGTTTTCCATTGTTTACGGGCTTTGCCTTATTTCTTTTGTGATTACTATTTTCTTTCTTTTGGACGCTTCATCCCTGATTGTCTTGTGACATTATGATCAATGTGCCATGTACAAAACCCATTTTTGTAGTCCACTTTGTTTGCACACTTGCGTGCTTACATCGTCTTCTATTACATGCTTGCTAATTTTTCTACTAACACATGTTTCTAGCCATTTTGTTTACATGTTCCTTGGTTTCTACCATGCACATGCCCTACCCCCGTAGATATCAAATCAACATCGAGTCCTCTCTTTTTGGCCACACACTCATACTCACATCCCATGTACCCCAAATGAGGTGGGCATACATTGGGTGAAAAAATCACCCATACAATAGTTTAGAGCTATAACAAAGCACATAAAAGCACAAGAACAACCCATGAACACAATCATAGAATGGCCCAGAAGTTGACTTAGGTCCTCGAACAACACATACACTAGTTTCCAACATCGACAAGAGCGCCTAGGCACCCGTGACCTCTCTGGGTTCTAATTTTTGGGGGTATACATAGTCAACTTATCATATCAACACAGTTCACATAAGCCTTGATTAATTTTACGAGTTACAAGCAAAATCCTCTAGCAATAGAATGCATTATATCTTAGTCAACCGTAACAATTAATACATTCAAAACTAATTCGGAAAACATGAAAAAGTAGGGACACACCATCTCGTAGTGGTGCTTATCGGGTAGAGTCATGGAAGAAGAGTAACACTAGAACTGCTCTCCCCCGACACTTTCTCTTTGGTTTGAGTTGGCCCAAAAACTCACATTTAGCATGAGATCTCAAAAACAACTTGCATTTGACATGAGATCACCCAAAAAACTCACACTTGGCATTAGATCGTCTAAAAACCTCACTCTTGGCATGAGATTTCCCATAAAAATCACTCTACATAGCATTTTAGGACACTTTTCTATACTTTTACACTCTTTTACATCAGTGCACACTTTCCTTTACACACTTTTACATAGTTTTACATGCTTGTACACATTTTTCTCTGATTTATCATATACAAGACTTTGAATACATTCTTGCTCTTCTTTTTGCAGGTCCATTCTTACAAGAAGAACAAAATGCAAGCACAAAAAGGTACAAGCAATGCATACGATTCACCTCTAGGGTCAATTTCCTTTCCTAGTCTCCACGCTTCACTTTTCAAGAATTCCACACTTCACTTGTCCACTCTGAAATGGACATACGAGTTTTGTGGATGCAAAGTAGAGTAAGAGCAACACCAGAATTCAAAGAGAGAATGATCTTCTATTAAAATCTCATTATTTGATTACAAAAAGGATCCCATATATATAGGAAGCAAACACACCAAAATAGGTGTAACAAAATATTTGTCTTTATGTTGAAACCATATGGATGGTTTCAACCACTCCTCAAATAATAAACAATAAAACAAACCTAAGTTGTTTATGTAACAACTTCATAAACAACTAATTACATTTACCTTTTTACATTTTACTAACTTACTAACCTTCACATATATTTACCATAAGTAAATATAAATCATAATGTGAAGCACTAACCATAGTTTTCCTAACATTCCCCATTAGTGCAAACATGGGGAAAACATCAAACCTGTACATGCACTTGCTTTCATGATTTGGTGATTTTCGATTGGCTGATCACAAACCAAGACAAAATGGTTTTCTTTTGGATAACTAGAAACCAAGAGTAAGGTGATTTTCAATTGGCTAATCACAAACCAAGGAAAAAATGGTTTTCTTTTGGCTGACCAAAAACCAAGAGTATGGTGGTTTTCCAGTGGTTTACCACAAACCACAAAGTGATGGTTTTGAGTGGTTTACCAACAACCACATCACAATGTGCCAAGTACATCCATTAGCTCTCATCACATCTTTCCTTAGGAGATGACATAGGAAAACTAGCATATCTTCACAACACTAAACACTGCAACTCATATTGAAATAAGAACTCGAAAACACAATGGAAAAACATACCACACACAATAGAAAGTAAACACACAACAAAATGTGCCACCAAACCTTTGATGCGGCCCCATCGTAGGTGAAAATGAAAGGTCATTGATTGAAATCCAACATACAATGCCTCTATACGATAGAAAAGTGACATGTGAGCATGAGAATCTACAAGTAGCCTTTCTTCGTACCCGACCTCCCAAGGTCATGCCGAGACAGCCGGTGGGGATGGAGTATGTGGGGATACGGCCAAGCTAATTGGGAAATCTTATATCCTCAACGCGCAATAATGGAATCTACGAATCTAAGGCAAAGAAGGCTCTCCTAACCTGGATCTGGGGTAATGGATCGTTTGGATATAATAGCTGCTTGGAGGCTCCAATCAATGTCGAGCTCTGTCGAGATCCTATCTATTGGCTGTTGTATACGTGGAAAGTGGCTTGTAGGTGATTCGTATATATTTCCAGATAGGGTCATGGAAAATGGTAATGAGAGGCGTAGTAGGTCTTCCAGAGTTTTATGGATGGTTCTCTGGTCTAGTCTAGAAATCCCTAGCCTAATTGGCTGCTATGTTTAATACGGAGAATTGTGTAATGATGTCTGGTGGAAGTGGTGATGATCTAAATATTAGTGTGCGTAAACCAACATCAATGTATGATTGATCAGTAGGCCCATTGGGTTACGGAACCTGTGGATCACAACCGTAAGTTTGTGGTTGTGGCGGACCTCCTATGGTCATATGGGGAGTCAATCTCTCCTTCCGACTATCTAGTAGTCGTAAGCTTTTTCAGCCTCTATGTTTAGAACTAGAAGTTGTGTAATTTTCTTAGAATACCTTACGGGTGTTTTGACAACTTGAATACATAAGCCAATATCTATGTTGATGAGGAGGTCTCCTATGTTAGGTTGTGGAACTAAAGGATCGTAACCAAATATTTGTTCTCTTTCGAGTTCTTGTATGGTCATGCAGATATCCTATCAAGGCAGTCTATAGTTGGGGTGATTTGACCAGAATGTGTATGCCTTGTCGTCTTCAATATTCAACTCTCTCAATTGTTCACTAATTGCTTGTAGGTTTATTGTTGTTCAAAAAACCTGAATCCTAAGGTCTTGATCTATATCAGCTAGTGTTGTGGGGAGATTTGGTTGAGGCACTATCGGTTCAAACACGTATTCCCTAGGCTCTCTAGGTCCCGTGATTGTCATGCAAAGATGATTCAACTTTAATTGAAATGAATAAACTAATTATGAAAGATATATCTACACTATGCATATATTTTTGTATTTTCGATGAAGTATTTTAATGAAATTAAAAGAGCAGCTATTCTAATATATTCATAAAAATAGACAATTAATCTAATAACAGAATCAAAACAAGCAAGGTAGCCTAGTATAGCTATTTTCCTGTGCAGTTGTGAGTTTATCCTAAATATCTAAATAACTAACTAATTTAAATGAAAGACTCTCAATCCTACCTCAGAAGTGAGGAATGAATCATAGTTTCTTAGAAACTATCATTCCCCACAGCTTCCCCAATAATATCAAAAGCGAGATTTAACTAAAATGAAATAATTTACTACTCTATTTGATAGATTTTAACTAAAATTTGATAGCTCAAACCTGGAGTTTACAGAATAGTGGTAAATCTAGTTGTGTGTGACTTTGTCCCCTCAGTGTGATCTCCTCATTCCTTCGTGCTCTCGTGAATCCAAAACAGTATGTATATGATAGCGTCAACAGAAGAAGATGCTCAAACAAAGGCAGGTTTGGATATAAACCGAATACAATGCAAGTAAGAGAGGGATAGTGCAAGTGAACAGAGCTTGACTATGCAGTTCTTAGCAGGATTTATTGTGGGGATACAACACAAATCTACCGAGAATTCTAGAATCTATCTTTTGTGACAAAACAAAACCTGCAACTCTAAATGGATTCTAATCTAGAAATGAAGCTATCTTATGCTAAGTTGATTGTATGGAACAACAATGAAGTAAGATGGAAACAAGAAGATCAAATGATCTCTAAACAACAAGGGAAGGCTAATAACTGATGCAAAATATGAAACTATTGGAACTCTAAGCAAGAACTTCAAACAAACTAAATAATTAAACAGAGAAGGAGAGGGGCCATTTGTTTGAAAACAAGCTGGCTATTTATAGCATTTGCATTTACAGAGGGTAACTCCAAATTGATCTCTTTTACTATAAACAAAGGGAAAACACTATTTACTGAGGTGGCCAAAACATAAATGCAAGCCAAAGTGGTTGAAGAATGCGGGTAGAAAGTTGAATTTTACGTTTGACGAAATCGTTAGAACATTCTGGAAAACACGCACAAGACCGCCGCCCTGTATAGGGTGGCGGTTATAGGACCGCCGCCCCTAGGCGGAGGCGGTGGTCATGGGACCGCCGCCCAGGCATGTGAGCGGATCTCGTCACTTAAGACCAAAAAGTAAGGAAAAATGGGGACAGAGGGAAACACAAAGCACGTAGAGGCCGGATAAGGTACATGGGATCCAAATGTATACGTAGCGAGCTTTTACGGATTCAACACCTTACGAGGAGACATGTATCATCATTGGGGTATGTGTAACCTCTTTCCGGTAGTACATTACCTACATTTTTTTGGTATGTACAGCCTCCTACCTCCGTTTCATCTTTGCTTTAAATCATCCTAATTTATATTTGAGACTCATGATGCAAATATTGTTGATCTACATGATGAAGCTCTGAATCGAAAAAAAACCCACTTCTGATGATTTGATGATAACTTGAGAACCAGAGCTCTATTTTATAAATCGTTAAATGCATCAGAAATATAGTTTCAAGATATTTACAATGGTGTAGAGAATCATTGGAAATTTCTAAGGGATCATTGGTAATTTTCCCTATCCTTTGGTGATTGCAACATAAGTTAGAATAGCTAGCGATCCTTGTGAAAAGAATCAGCAATGATTATTAGTGATTCTGTACACGATAATTTATTCCAAAATCTCCTTAAATGGTTTCTATGATACCATATGAAATGGAAATACAAGTTTATTGGATGTAGAGAAGAGTAAGAGCAACACCATAATTCAAAGAGAGAATGATCTTCTATTATTTTTCATTGTTTGATTACAAAAAGGCTCCCATATATATAGGAAGAAAACACACCAAAATAGGTGTAACAAAATATTTGTCTTTATGTTGAAACCATACATATGGTTTCAACCACTCCTCAAACAATAAAAATTAAAAAAACCTAAGTTGTTTATGTAACAACTTTATATATGTTGTCCTCTCAAAATTTCCCTCTTTTGAAAGTCAGAAACTTGAAAATTTTGAGTTGGAACCCTTTAATAATGTTCTAGTGAAGTCAAAATTTGAGGAAAGATTGAAAATTCACATTTTTGGAGTCATTTTGGTAATTTGTAGGTCTATCAAACATTTTTATCCCTCATGTCCCAAGTACTTATCGGGCCCTCTGTTCACTTTGATCGGCTGCATTCCCGCAAATCTTTTACTATCAGCTTTATCAAAACATTTTGGCCCATTTGTCCCAAGTTTCCGAACTTATTTTTCCCAATCACCGCATCATCCACATCGGGTCCTTGTGTACTTTTGTCCCATCTATCCCAAAGTGTTTGTGCCATACTGCTTTTCCGATTCCCCACACATAGCGTGCGCATCGGCCAATTTGCATCCTCACGTCCTTCACGTATCTAAGTTCTGGACCGCCCGTGCTCATTTGGCATGCATTCACCACATCACTGCGTTGGCCGAATCATGTCTTGGCGTCCCTCATGTCCCAAATGTACCAAAGACCTGAAATCTGAGGCAGTTTTCTCTGCTTTTCGATTTTCATATTTTTGAGTCAATGCAAGGTGTATTTAATGCTCATTAATGACCTTCTCTCTCTAAACAACTATTTAAAGAGACTACCCCTATGCATTTTCACATTGCTTGCTTGCCATCTCTTGCTCGAATCCTTGCAATTAAATTCATTTGCTCATGCCCTTTGTATCCTATGTATTTTCCATTACAAACTCGGTCCTAGAAGGTTATTCCTCATGTGTTTCAAACATGAAGATTAAATTTCAAGGTCAGAACATGTGTCACCTCTGAAACCTCTGTACTGATATCGGATAACAAGGTTTGACACTTGGATTTTGGGGATTTTTGGAATAGACTAACATGCTCTAACCCTATCCCCATGGCACAAATGATCAATGATAGTGGAATTGCATACATGGATGGTTTTCCTATCTCTATGTAATGTGTCGACACGGTGCTTTCTGTGAAGCCCATTTTGACTCAACTACCAAGGAGCTTACTAATGTGCATGGGGAATTAATTGCTAAATTAGATGTTACCACCATTCTTGTTGCTGCCCTACGCATCCGGAGGAGAAAGACTCCATCGTTCTCACTCAAGCTCAAGCTCAGACCCTGTTCGAGCGAGACAATGAGAAATACAAGGCGAGAATAGAAAAATCATGGTTAAAGAACCCTAAGAAAGGAGCATCCCAACTTTCCAAGGAATTATTCAAGGTTGATTTTAATGAGGAGTTGTCCAATTTCATCATTTTTCTAGCCCGTATCATGGGATTTCCCTCCACCAATGAATTTCACTTCTAGATGTGCCCCTTTATCAACATCATCTGCGAGGGTAATCAGAATATTAATTGGGCTGAAATTGTTTGTATGAATTTGAATGAGCAATTGTCAAGTGTTCAGCAGACTAAGAAGTTCTATATGACTTCTTACCTCATGTATACCCTAGCTACATCCCGGAAATGGTTCGGTTTCACCTACATGGAGGGCCAAAAGAATGAGCCTATTTACATTTACTGCCCTCAGTTTACCCTTGAAGCTAGCAATCACAATTTCAGAAGGGTTAATGATGCTTTCACCATGTACATTGTTAGACTCTTAGAGGGTGACACTACTAGGAGATTTTCTGATGAAGCTATGACTCTGATAGCTAAATATGGGGCTTTCTTCATCCAATTCAGAAGGTTTTCATACATTAGATTGGCTAGCTATGAAAGTACACCCCTTAAGCTTCCCATGTTCTACAATGACAAAATGGCTCTGGTTGAAGTGTGCAGGTAGCTTGATAAACTGCACAGAACCTATAGAGATAAGAAGATCATTGGTCTTCATTTCCCTATCTCCTTGGGAAATTATACATGCAAAACAACCCTGGATGCCCAAAATGTAGAAAGGGACATTGCTCCTCTCACTGTCCATTTCTTCAAACCTAGAACTTGTTTTGATTTGAAGAAGTTTATTGATCAAAACCTCAGGATAATCTATCATCATAAGTCAGATACTGAGGATTACTGGGCTGATTGTGCTGATGACTTTGAAGCTAGAAGGAGGCACTATGGCAGACTCTCTCTACAACAAATTGTAGATTTTCATCTTTACCAAGTTCCTGAAGGGCTCAAGGATGATGATGAGGACTTGCAGTCTTTTGAATATGAGACATCAATCAAACACACTCCTTTAGAAGATCTGGATTGGTACAAGAAAGAGAGAGATGACTTGGTTGAAATTTTTTCCCCTGTTCTTGTAAGGACTAAAGTTTGGTTTGACAGGAAAGTTCGTGAGCTCAAGAAGAATCAGGGTGGATCTTCTTCCAGAGATACTTCCACACCGGGGAAGGAAGCACATACATCCAACACTGAGGTACCTGAGCTAACTCCTCCCCTTCCTTAATGAAATATCCTGAATCATCCACTCCCTCTTCTTCTACTCAAGTGTATCAAAAGAAGATTAAAGAGGTTAAGCAAGAGCCAATTGAGGAAGAATCTCTTCTTGAGCATTCAAAATTGCCTTCAGGGCCCGATAACATTATTGTTCTTAGTGAGAGTGATGATGGTGAAGTGCCTGATCCTACAGGAGCTCTTGAAGTCACCGTAGAAGAAGAAAAAGAGGTGCCTAGCACTGAACCTCCTAGTACCATAGACTCGCTCTACATAGCTCTTGATGCTCCATTCACTTCTTTGCTAGAGGCAAGGGTGGTTAATACTCTAAGTGTAATGAGTTCACTTGCTCTTGGGCCTCTTGTTCCTTCCTCTTCTTCTTCTACCTTTTCCTGGGTGTAGCCCTTGGTTGATAGTAAGAAGAGAAAATATTCTTCTCATTTGGAGGGGATTTTGATGTTGTAGCAGCTCATTGGGTACCACTCCTCCTCCAGCAAAAAGAGAGCCGAGACCACTTCAAGGTTAGTGACTGATGCTCAGGGCCAATAGTTCATGGAGGTTGCAAAGCCCAAGGTTGATAAGGTAGAATAGGATCTCCTAGTTTCGATCTTGAGCTTTCAAGAATCCCAATGGGAGAGTCTACTCCCAAGAGTGAGATTCATAACCTCTAGAAATGGTAACTAGGTTATTGAAAGAGTAGAGAAGGGCAAGCATACCATAGAATAGTTGGAATAACAAAACCAAGTTCTTTCCGGCATTTATCAAGTCACTTTGTTGGCCAAGGATAAGGTTTTTGATCATGCCCCGCTGGCTACCCTTCCACCCCCCATGATTCTCAATCAGGATGAATTTCAGAGTATCAAGGACATACATAGATATTCTACTTATGGAAATGCTATGGAAGCCATGGTTGATGACATGACCATAGCGGGTTTGAACTTCATTGTGGAGGCCTTCAAAACCAATGAAAAGGTGGCCAACTTGCAGCAAAAGCTCTCCTCCTCAATTAGAGCTATGGACAAAGAGATGAAGCTTTAGAGTAGTTGTATTATATATCTCCGTCTTTTGTCCTCCCAAAATTTCCCCTCTTTTCAAAGTCAAAAAATTAAATTTTTGAGTTGACACCCTTTAGTGATGTTTTAGTGAAGTGAAAATTTGAAGAGATAGTAAAATTCAAGTTTTTGGAGTCATTTTGGTGATTTGCATGGTCATCGGACATTTTTGTCCCTCGTGTCCCAAGTCTATTGGGTCCTCTATTCCCCGAATCTCCTATGCTAGCTAGGATCCCATCTTCGTGTCCCTCATGTCCTAAGTACTGTTGGGTCCTTTATTCCCGATCATCCGCATTCCTCGCAAATCTTTAACTATCAACTTTATTTGAATTTTTTGGCCCATTTGTCCCAAGTTTTCCTGGACTTCCTTTTCCCCGATCGCCCACATCACCCGCATCGGGTCCTTCACATAATTTTGTCCCATCTATCCCAAAAGCATCTGTGCCTTATGTGTGCACATTTCCCACATCACATGCATCGACCAAATTACATCCTCGCATCCTTCACGTTTCGAGTCCCTAGACCTCCCGTGCTCATTTGGCGCACATTCCTCGCATCGTCGTGTCGGCCAAATCACGTCTTTGCATCCCTCATGTCCCAAATGTACCAAAGACCATCTAGGCCAGTTTTCTCGCTTTTCCCCTTTCTTATCTTTTTGAGTTGGTGCAAGGTGAATTTAATGTGCATTTAATGACCTTCTCTCTCCTAAATGACTATTTAATGAGACTATCCTCTATGCATTTGTCACATTTCTCACTTGCCATCTCTTTCTCGAATCCTTACAATTAAAGTCATTTGCTCGTGCCCCTATATCCCTTTACATTTTTCATTGCAAACTTGATCCTAGCAAGGTTTTTCCTCTATGCATTGTCAACATGAAGATCAAATTTCAAGGTCAGGAACATGTATCACCTCTCGAGACCTTTGTACCTGATATCGGGGATAGTGAGGTTTGCACCTAGATTTTGGAGATTTTTGGAGTAGATTGACTTGCTCTAATCCTGCCCCCATGGCACAAATGATCAATGACTAGTGGAATTGCTTATATGGCTGGTTTTCCTATCTCTATACAATGTGCCAACACCGTGCTCACCTGCAGAGCCCATTTTAACTCAGACACCAAAGAACTTATCAATGTGCATGGGGAATTGATTGCTAAACTAGATGTTACTGCCATTTCTACTACCCTACGCATTCCAGAGACCGAAGACTCCATCATTCTCACTCAAGCTCAAGCTCAGACCCTGTTCGAGCAAGACAGTGAAAAATACAAGGTGAGAATAGCAAAATCATGGTTGAAGAACCCTAAGAAAGGAGCGTCCCGACTTTCCAAGGCATTATTTAGGGTTGATTTTAATGAAGAGCTGTTTGACTTCATCATTTTGCTAGCTCGTGTCATGGGATTACCCTCCACCAATGAATTTCACTTCTGGATGTTCCCTTTTATCAACATCATCTGTGAGGGCAAGCAGAACATTAATTGGGTAGAAATTGTTTGCATGAATTTGACTGAGCAATTGTCTAATGTGCAACAGACTAAGAAGTTCTATATGACTTCTTACCTCATGTATACCCTAGCAACATCCCGTAATGGTTTGGTTTCACCTACATGGAGGGCCAGAAGGATGAGCCTATTTATGCATACTGCCCTCAATTTACCCTTGAAGCTAGCAATCACAATTTCAGAAGAGTCAATGATGCCTTCACCATGTATATTGTAAGAATTTTGGAAGGTGATACTACTAGGAGGTTTTTTGATGAAGCTATGAACCTGATAGCCAAGTATGGGGATTTCTTCATTCAATTCAGGAGGTTTTCATATATTAGGTTGGTTGGCTATGAAAATACACCCCTCAAGCTCCCCATGTTTTGTAATGACAAGATGGCTCTAGTTGAAGTATGCAGGCAACTGGATAAATTGCATAGAACCTGCAGGGATAAGAAAATCACTGGTCTACACTTCCCTATTTCTTTGGGAAACTATACATGTAAAACAACCTTGGATGCCCAAAATGTAGAAAGGGCTATTGCTCCTCTCACTGTCCACTTCTTCAGATCAAGGAATTGTTTTGATTTAAAGAAATTTATTGATCAGAACCTCAGGATGATCTATCATCACAAGCCAGATACTAAGGATTACTGGGCTGATTGTGTAGATGATTTTGAAGCTAGGCGGAGGCACTATGGCAGACTCTCTCTACAAATGATCAAAGATCCCAATCTCTATTAGGTTCTGAAGGGCTCAAAGATGATGATGAGGACCTGCAATCCTTTGAATATGAAACATCAATCAAGCACACTCCTTTAGAAGACCTGGATTGGTACAAGAAAGAGAGAGATGAATTGGTTGAGATTTTGGCCCCTGTCCTTATAAGAACCAAAGTTTGGTTTGACAGGAAGGTTCATGAACTCAAGAAGAATCAGAGTGGATCTTCTTCTAGAGATACTTCAACACCTAGGAATGAAGCACATACACCCAACACTGAGGTACCTGAGAAAACCCCTCCTCCTTCCTCAATTAAAGAACCTAAATCATCTACTCCCTCTTCTTCCACACAAGTATATCAAAAGAAGATCAAAGAGGTTAAACAAGAACCAATTAAGGAAGAACCTCTTCTAGAGCATTCAAGATTGCCTTCAGGGCCAGAGAACATTATTGTTCTCAGTGAAAGTGATGATGGTGAAGTACCAGATCCTTCAGGAGCTCCTTGAAGTCACTGTAGAAAAGGAAAAGGAGATGCCTAGCACTGAACCTCCTAGTACCACAGACTCCTCTGCACAAGAAGCTCTAGATGCTCCACTCACCTCTTTATTGGAGGCAACAGTGGTGAATACTCTAAGTGCCATGGGTTCCCTTGCTCTTGGGCCTCTTGTTCCTTCTTCTTCTTCTTCTAATTTTTCATGGGTACTGACCCTTGGTTGATAATAGGAAGAGAAAGTCTTCTTCCCATTTGACAGGGCTAGACTTTGATGTTGTAGCAGCTCTGTGTGCATTGCTCCTCCTCCTCTCCAGCAAAGAGAGCTAAAACCACTTCAAGAATAGTGACAGATGCTAGGGCCAACAATTTCTAGAGGTTGCAAAGCCTAAGGTTGATAAGGCAGAGCAAGATCTACTAGCCTTTGATCTAGAGCTTTCTAGAATTCCAATGGGAGAATCTACTCCTGAGAGTGAGGTGTATAACCTCCAGGAAATGGTAACTAAGGTTATTGAAAGAGTAGAGAAGGGAAAGAAAACTATAGAATAGTTGGAAGAATAGAACCAAGTTCTTTCCAACTTTATCAAGTCATTATTGGCCAAAGATAAGGTTTTGGATCCCGCTCCATTAGCTGCCCTTCCCCCTCCCATGATTCTCAGTCAGGATGAAGTTCAGAGTATCAAGGACATACATAGGTATTCCACATATGGAAGGGCTATGGAAGCCATGGTTGATGACATGACCATAGTAGGTTTAAACTTCATTGGAGAGGCCTTCAAAACTAATGAAAAAGTGGCCAACCTTCAGCAGAAACTCTCCTCCTCGATTAGAACTATTGACAAAGAGCTGAAACTTTGGAGTAGTTGTATTACAGATCTCCATCTGATGGGCCAGACTGATGAGAAGATATTGTTGGCCAACAAGTTTTTTGATGATGCCAAGGACAACTGGTCAAGGACATGGGTTTTCAGTGTTGAATGGAAAATAAAAGTTTTGGAGGAAGCATTGGGAGAATTGAGAAACAGTTGGCAGAAAGGAGAGTCTTTCAAGACTTGTGTTGCATCTGCCTTCAAAGATATTCATTGCCATCTTCATGATGAAACTTCAGGTGTTCCTTTCTCTCTTCAAGAGATCAAAACTCATTTCAGAATGTTTGTCAAAGAAGACCTGTTCAAAGAAGAGTTGATTACCAAAGAGAAGATAAAGGATATTTGCTCTCTTCAATTTGCCATTGATGAGGCTAATAAAGAATACATGGAACATACTGAGTTTGAAAAAGATATGGAGAAGTGTCTTGGCACTTGGTCTCATGCCATTGCTAACACAACAATCCCACGGGGTATGGAGATAGTTGAGGCATTAAAAAGATTCAGGCATCGGATTCTCAAATCAGTGGGCCCTCCTCAGCCATAAGCGGATATTTTCTCTCCTAGTTTCTCTTTTTCTTCTTCTTTTCCTAGAATTGAGCTCATTGTAAATTAATTAAGGGCATTGTATTGTGCACTTCCTTAATTAATATTTTAGTTAAAATAAATGGTTACCAAGTGTAACCAACTTGTAAGCTATATAATGAGCTCTCCACGCCATTTCTAGGGGCTGGAACTCTGGTTATTTTGAAAGTGTAAAAGGGTTAAAAGCTATCAATACAAGAAGATTTCTCTTTCTGTTTCTATCTATGCTTATTCCTTCCTTTCTATCTGTTTAAATTTATTGAATCATTAATCTATTTTGTGTCAAGAAGCTTTGTATTCTTGTGGATGTCATCTCTAGAACTTTGTGTCTGTGAAATAACATCTTGTGGTCTTTAATGCAAATGATTCAATTCTATATGATTTCATTTTGGCATTTGTAAGGAATTATTTTGTTATCTATATTTCCCGAGAGTGCTATTCTACCTTTTCCCATTTCTTAGTTCTTCTGTCCTTTTGTATTGATAATCTATTATACCAACACTTTCATGATATCAGAGTTCCTCTTTGAAACTAAACATTGTACATTTGTAAATAGATTTTTGCTTTCAATAAGGGAACCTCTCCCATTAAAGAGGAGGGACTTCTCGTCCCCGACTATTGCTTTCAATAAAGTCCTAATTTAACAATCAACACATTTGATGGGCCGATTGATGAGAAGATATTGTTGTCCAAAGCAAAGTTTTTAATGATGCCAAGGACAACTTGTCAAGAACATGGGTTTTCAAAGTGTTGAATGGAAGATAAAATTTCTAGAAGAAGCTTTGGGAGAGTTAAGGAATAGTTGGAAAAAGGAGAGTCTTTTAAGACTTGTGTTTCATCTACCTTTAAGGATATTCACTATCATATTCATGATGAAACTTTAGGTGTTCCTTTCTCTCTTCAAGAGATCAAAACTCAATTGTAACATTTGTCAAAGAAGACCTTGTTCAAAGAAGAGTTAATTACTAAAGAGAAGATAAAGGATATTTGCTCTCTTCAATCTTCCATTGATGCGGTTAATAAAGAATACATGGAGCATACCGAGTTCGATAAGGATATGGAGAAATGTCTAGGCACTTGGTCTCACCATTGCTAACACAACAATTCCATGAGGTATGGAAATAGCTTTTGAGGCATTAAAAATATTCAGGCATCGGATTCTTAAATCAGTGGGCCCCCCTCAGCCATAAGTGGATGCTTTCTCTTCTAGCCTCTCTTTCTCTTCTTCTATTCTTGGTACCGAGCTCCTTGTAAATTAATTAAGGACATTGTATTGTGCATCTCCTTAATTAATATTTTAGTTAAAAGAAATGGTTACCAAATGTAACCAATTTGTAAGCTATATAATGAGCTCTCCACGCCATTCTTAGGGGCTGGAACTCTGTTTATTTTTGAAAGTGTAAAAGAGTCAAAAGCTATCAATACAAGAAGATTTCCCTTTCTGCTTCTATCTATGTTTCCTCATTCTTTCCTATCTGTTAAACATATTGAATCATTAATCCATTTGCATTAAGAAGCTTTGTATTCTTGTGGATGTCATTTCTGGAACTTTGTGTCTGTGAAATAATATCTTATGGTTTTAATTCGAATGATTCTATTCTATATGATCCTAGTTCGGCATTTATAAGGAATTATTTTGCCATCTATATTTCATGAGGATGCTTTTCTACCTTTTCCCATTTCTTAATTCTTCCATCCTTTTGTATTGATAATCTGTCATTTAAAACACTTTCATGATATCAAAGTTCCTCTTTGAAATTAAACATTTTACATTTGTGAATAGCTTTTTCACTTTCAATAAGGGAACCTCTCCCATTAAAGAGGAGGGAATTTTGTCCCCGATTGTTGTTTTCATTAAAGTCCTAATTTGACAACAAACAATAAACAACTAATTACATTTTCCTTTTTACCTTTTACTAACTTACTAATATTCACATATATTTACCATAAGTAAATATAAATCATGATTGAAGAACTAACCATATATTTTTAACACACTCGGCAAACTATTCACTACACTCTCTATAGGATCATAACATATACATATCTTATCTACTTAATGTTATTGAGTATTCACTCAACAACTTAAAGTGGGGAAAATGTATATAGAAAATCACACACTTAGGTACATTGGAGTGTTGCAAAATTATACATTAGAGTACAAAATTACCACATTTTTTCCCGAGGAATATAAGTTCCAATTCTTACATGATCCCGAAGGATCATACTCATTCGCATTACCTTTAGCTATCAAGATATTGATCATATAAATAGATTTGGAGAGATTTCTTATGGATAGCTAAACCCCCACCTTGTGTAGGGGTAGGAGAAGGTGTGGAGAAGGATGGAAACAACTCGGGTAGAAGATATAAAAAGAGAGGAAAGACAACTCAGGTTTAATGAAGCATGAGAGAGGGACATAAAATGGGCACGAGACATTGAAAAGTCACTAGAGTTGAGGAGAATGATGAATCGAAAAGGTTTTGAAGCTCTCGTGGAAGATGAGGAGCCACAACATCAGGTCCTCCCAACTTTGGGCAAGCATAGAGAGAGTCGCCTTCGGATTTAGATGAGAGCATGTTAGAGGAAATAATGAGGACCATGGGCACACATTTGATCCTGCCTAGCCACCTAGCCCTTACACATGGTGTTTGGATCAAGAGGTAGTTGTTCAAATATAGTCTAGTGAAGGTTAATAAATAGATACATGTAGATATCATTTTGTGTTTAATATGGAAGTGCATCAAATGAAGAATACACCTATACCCACACAACAAACATTAGTGTTTGGGAGTAATTTAGCAAGATTATTTTCAGAAGCATCATCATGACAAGGTATTGGTGTGTAGACCATTGGGAGGACTTATGTGGGTGTTGCAACCATGTAAATCGTAGGTGTCTAGTTTAGTAATATAACTGGGACACAAGGGAGCTCATAATCCGGGCTGCGGCACTGTAAGTGCAACAGAGTGCACGAGAGGCTCATGAGGATCAGGTCGGCATCACATGGAGGGAACCTTGGAGGAGGTTAAGGATCTAGATATGGTGGGAAAGGACCATAACCACCACCACATCAGCCTCAACAGAGATAAGGCCGAACCAACCTCTTTAACCACAATAGACACCTCAAGTTTATTATGAGATGCCTCTCCACTTGCCAGAGTATAGAGGTATTGAAGATGCAATAGAGCATGTGCATAAGTGTGAATTAATATGGCATGCTAAGGGAATCATAGCTTCAGATAGGAAGGAAATCCAATTTTCCACTACACTTTAAGGGTGCACACATAGTTGGTATAGGAAGTATGACCCACATAAGACTGTGGTAGACTACAATGCCTTGCACACAACATTTTTGGCTGAATTTCACATTCCAGAGTTTGAGAAATAGAGCATCATATCACTAAAGGATATCAATTAGGGCTTATATGAAAGCATGAGGGAATATGACACATGTTTTAAGACTTTTTGTCTAAATTGTCTTATGATATTCATCCTATTCAACAGCATGCACGAGTGGTTCGTTCGAGGATTACCGACTGTTCTAAAGGGATTTGTCTCATAAGATGTTTGCAGATCCGAACGAGGCCTTATAAGTAACTCTACGTGTTGAGGTGGTTTGGGAGTGTTGATATTGAAGCGAACCCATTCTTGGAGAGGAAACTAGAAGCCATGATGAAGTAATTAGAGAATCTCTCTACCAATTTAGCACACGAGACACTTAGTGGTATATGGTACATTGATTATGAGGTTGAAGTACATACCAAGGATAGTTGTCGCATAAGTCAATGTGCACATTATTCTTGGATTGTGAAATTTTCCACAAGGACCATGGTGTCAAAAATTTTCCTCTCTTGAACGCTGAATATGAAGAGTGTATCCATGTACTATAATATCGTAATGCATACACTCGATGATACGAAGGATTTTCGGATGATAGATCAGATTCATGAGGAATGCGAGATTGGATTATGATAGAACACGGTGGAAAACAGTTCTTAGGGACATAACATGCAACCCTATGAAGAACACAAAAATGGAGGTAGTGGATTCCATGGCAAATATAAAAGTAGAGGTTATAGTGGCGTAAGTAGATTTATGCGGGGAACCTCGTTATACTTGTGGGTCTCTATATCACTACTACCGTGATTTTCCTTAGAATATAGTTTTCTCATGGTGTGGGAAGAAACATAAGTTAGAGGAATGCCCAGGACTGTATGGGCATGCGAGCAAGAACAATAAGAAGGACAAGGGCGCGGGATGATTAAGGTATAATGCAAAATTTTTATTAGTGGATGTTGAAGAAAATGTTTGAACTCGAGTTATAAACCATGTTGGTTACTACACCCGCTAAAGTAGCGCATGCACGTGAACTCGATCAAGGCTAAACCACTTATTAGGAAATAAGATGTGATACATGATAAGTATCTAGATGTTGGCCATTAGAAGGAGGTATACCAAGAGACCATGGGATTCATTAGAGACTTGCGTATGTTAAAATACAATGCTTATAAGAACATGTGCACACGAGAGAATGATGAATAATTTAGAGCTCATGCGTAAGGATTTGGATGGTTTGAAAGAGGTATGCAAGGTAGTGTGCTAAGAGAATATTATCCCTTGCTAGGGAATGGATACGTGAGAAAGTACCACACACCGGAGTTGAGCATGAGCGTCGGATACTACATGCAAATTTACCACCTCGTAACCATTTGCATGATCTACATCTATTCCTCTATGTGAAATAACAAAACCTAGGAGCTTCCTTGACAAAACACCAAGGACACACTTCTTACGATTCAAACGTACTTTGTAATCTCGCAGAGACATTGAAAAATACGTTGTAGCGCTCAGGTGCTCTCCTCTCGCTTATAGATTTTTCTAAAATATCATCAACGTAATCCTCCATGATGTCATTCATCATGTCATGGAGATGATTGTCATTGCACGTTGATAGGTGGCCCCGACATTCTTGAGTCCGAAAGGCATGGCCTTGTAAAAAAATGTCCCCAAGGGGTGATGAAAGTTGTCTTATGATGATCTTCCTCTGCAATGCGGATCTGGTTATAACATGAAAAACCATCCATTAAGGATAACATTTCATAACCAGCGGTAGAATCGCAATCATATCAACATTAGGAAAGGGGAAGTCATCTTTGGGACATGCCTTATTGATGTCACGGAAGTTGATGTAATTTCTTATGTTGACTGGCTTCTTACGAACTAGGATTATGTTAGATATCCAATCTTAATAGTCAATAGGTTTAGGAAATCAATATCTAATAACTTTTCAAGTTCTTATTTGACAAGTAGCGAAATTTTAGGGTGCATCTTTCCCAATTTTCGCTTGATGGGTTTGGCATTGGGTGCACAACAAGGTTGTGTATGACAAAGTATAGGTCTAAACTAGGAATATATACACACACACACACACACACACACGTATATATATATATATATATATATATATACATGCACATTCTCTTAATAACTTCACAAAACCTTCTATTCTTGAGTGAGAGTGAAGCTCCCAACTTTATCATTCTAGGTTATGTTAACCAAAATAAGCTCCCTCTTATTTTGGGTTAACTAGCTTCCTTTTGTGCCTCTCAGTCAAATTTTTACACATTTTAGGAACTCAAAACTTTTTGGGTCTTGCTTCATTAGATAGAGAATTTCTTCCCCTTTCTAGAAAGGTAAAGAAGCCTCCTAAATCCTTGAATTTTTTGAGTTATGGCTCAAGAAGATTTTGGGGGAATTTTTCCCAAGGTAGGTCCGCACCCAATGAAATGATGCCACGTGTCAAGGCGGAGCGAGTGGGTGTGGGGGAGTTCTAGTTTTTGGCGTTTAGTCATAAAGCACAAAGGAAAATTTTGGCCCATGGGCTTGACAAAGGAAGAAACAAACTCACGGGGCTAGGGAGGAAATTGTGACACTTAGTTGGTTTTGGCTAAAAACTCAAAGAAAAAAATTGGCGCGATCCCCAAAGGAGAATGGAGAAAATTGATTAAGGCCCAGTGGAGAACAACGAAAAATGCGCCATGTGTCATCGGGTGGTGGACAAGTGGAGTTTTTGGAAAATTTTCCCAATTTCAAAAAAGCGAAAAAGGGCGGGTCTTCGACCATGGATCAACCAGAGGGTGCCACGTGTCAATGGGAGAGTGGGGCGCGGAGAGTTTTGGGAAATTTTCCCAATTTGAAAATAGAGAAAAAAATAGAAGCACATCCCCACCAAGAAATCAAAAGATGCCACGTGTATTGGGGTGGCGGGGCTATGGAGTTTTTTGGAAAAATTTCCCAAATTTAAAAAAGGGGAAAAAGGTCAAGTTTTGCCCGTTGACCCAAATTTTGCTGTTTTGCCCTAAATATTCAAAGGGCCATATCTTTCGATCTAGAGCTCGATTTTTGTGGTTTTGGTATTAATGGAAAGATTTTGAAATCCTCTACATGATGGAAACTTCAATTTTTATTTTTGGTCAATTTTTGTGGGAGAAAATCAAGAAAATGTCTCTGGCATGCAAAAAATGTAGAAATGGTTCCCAACCACCAAAATTAATGAAGTATGGGCCTCTGTTTTGCTCTGCAAAGCAATGTATGATGAAGTATGGGATTTTTCATGGAAACCCATCATTTTTCAAGGCTAATTAAATGGATCTTTTTGGTGGTTGGAGTTTTAAATCAAATTTTCCCGTGTTTTTGGTTTTCTCCATTCTCGTTTGAGTTATAAAAAGCGATTTTGGCTTATTTGTAAAATTTGTTGATCCTTCTTCTCTGCCTCTCCCTTCTTTTCTTCCCCAAGGTTGAAAATGGATTTTGAACTTCCTCCCATGCTCGTAATGCAATTTTTTCCTCTTACTCGTGAAATGATGCACCTTGTGTATATTCCGAGCAATAAAATACATGTTTTTGTGATGCATTTGTCCATCATTGGCTCATTTTCTTTGTTGTTTTCCTTACCTCTCTTCATTATAGGGTATTTGTGCATGTTTAGATGTTCATTGTAGGTTTTGGAGCTATGTTTATGGAGTTTTGGAACATTTTCTCGTGTGAAATCCATCTTTGGTCCGTGATGCACTTGCCTATCCTTTCCATTGCTCACCTCTTCTTGTTCCATGATAGTTTTGATAGATAATCAACACTTTCCTTCTTTGGTGTATCACCGTTTTAGTGTAGGCTTTTTTTTTCCTTGTTTTCTCTCTCCTCTTGTCCCTTGGAAGTTAGATTAGGTTAGATTAGCTTGCCTGCAATGGAATAGCTTGTGGCAGGTAGTTTAGGAAGAGGAACCAACCTTCTCTAGAGAGATTTCCCCATTTGCAAAGGTCCCACACTTTGGGAAAGCTCAATGTTGTGCAATCACACCAAATGAATTTTCCTTAGAAAAGTATATCCATAACTCATTTGGGGGTGTTGTGAATTTACACTAACATTTTTGGCATGCTCGGTGGGACCAAGAGGTCTTCCACTTCATTTTTATAGGTTGGTGTTTTCCGTGAAGATTTCAGCCTTTGGAGGAAATTGCAAACACATCTGGTGACTCCATATGGTCAAAAACCCATCTCTGAAGTTGTAGACCTTCCTTTTCATTCATTTCCATTCCTTTTTCATTCATTCTTCTTTCCATCTCTTTCACTATTTTCCATTCCATGAAGTTGTGCAATCATGACTTCATTTCCATCATGGAATTCACATTTGCAGTAGTAGTGCCATTCAAATCCATCTCCAATATGTTTTACAACTTCAAATCAACATTTTGAGCAAATCCAAAATCAGCATGGTTACCCCTATGAGTAGTAGTGCCAAAATTAGTTTAGCTATGGAGATTTTCATGAGCATGGGTATGCAAACAATGATAGCAATCAAATGCAAATGCAATTTGGTCTATTGGAAAAGATCAAAAAAGGAGATCGACATGGTGCAATCAAGAGCAACAACTCAAATGAAGGATTTTAGAATTGGTTAGAGGGCACCTTGTCCATGGGTTTTCCTTTTCCAAGACGCTTCATCCCTCGGGAGAAGATTTGGAATTCATGATGGAGATGTTGCCCAACTTGCACAATGGATTGAAGAGATAGGGGCCTATGAATTTGGTGTTGAGCAACCTTGTCAATGGGTAAGTTCTACACCACCATCTGGTTTTCTCTTTCCATTCCTCAAGCAATACCATCTCATTTTGAATGCCAAATTCCAAATCCAGCCCATGCTGCTCCAAATGTTGGTTCCATTTCTCCATCCCCTAGTCCTCCATCCCATCTCAATTTTTTCCTCCCTCTTCTCTTCCAAAGAAACAAGAAAACAAGAAAACAAGAAAATAAATACCTTTCGCTTCAAGGAAACAAGAAGTTTCACCTCCTCAACCACCATAAAAAAATGAAAAAAATGGTTGAATCCCAACCCACTCCTTCTCTTGCCTTCCCAATTCCATGTGGAGAAGAAGAAATTTTAAAAAAAAAGGAGTCATTAAGGACAAGAAGAAGAAATGGTTAAAATCTTAGTGAGCTTAGCTCTTAGCTTTGGGATAACGAGAGATTCCTTTGCTGGTCAAGCCTTCAAAGGAGAAGAATGTTGAAGAACCAGAGGTGGTCAAGGCTAAGGTTGTTCAAGAAAAGAAGATGTTGATCAATAGAAGTTACACAATCAGCCAAGGAAGGAGAAAACAAATCGGCTCAAGGTCCCATTAGAAAGGAGCAAGTGGATGAAACCAAATAAGAGTTTTTAGCAGCAAAAGAAGAAGACATTATTGGTGTTTTCTTGCTTTCATTCGAAGGGCCTATTTTGGTTGATGAATCCATCATGGAGGAAAACTCTAAAAGAGATCTTGCAGTCCCAACTTGTCCTCTAGAGCAATAGATTGAAGAGTTTGATTTGTCAAACTTCATGCTAGAGGAAGAGGTCATTCAAGAGAAATATTGTCTTCAAGCAGCAGAGGAAGGAGAAGCTGCTCCAAATCCAAAAGAAGAGGAGTACATTCTAGCTGTGGAGGAGAAAAGTGCAGATCCAAAATCTTTGAGCACAAAACAGGCTATAGAAGAACCTTCAGTTCTTCCTTCTACTTCATTCTCTTCAAGCTCCAACATTGAAGAAGAGTTTGATCTTTCAAACTTCATCTTTGAGAATGAAGATAACCATGGTGATCAAGTTGCAGATCAAAAGAACACCATGGAAGAGGTTGAGCATTTGTAGCAGGACAACAATGAGGCAATTTATCGCCGATTTGGAGGATCAAGTTTTGAATGGAGAGGAACCAGTTGAAATCACATTGTTTTCTCCTTCATCATCCATCTTCAAAACACAAGAACCTGCTACCATGAATGAGAGCATTCATTTGCAATAGCTTGCATTTTATAGCAGCTCTTTGGAATCAAGTTTGGGAGATTTAAATCTTCCATGTTCTTCATTGGAGGAAGAAGAGAAAAAGAGCAGGATAACTTCATCATTTCTTCCACACCATTCACCCAAGGAAATATGCAAGAAGAATCCATTTTGAAGTGGAAAATCAGAGTAATGGGCATATCAAATAGATCAGACCTTTCCCAATTAGGTATTTGGCTTCATTGGAGCCAAAGGAGAAGCCACAACCAGTCATGCTTGCTTCTAGGCATGAGGATGAGCTACAAAGTACCAAGGATCAACTACAATACCTCTACAATCCAAATGTAGAGCAACTAAAAGAGGTATTCAATTTGTTTTCAGTTGACACCTTGATGATTTGGGTGGAGGAATGATTCTTCTCAATTTTCCACTCATACTAATAGCCATGATCAGCTCCAAATCATTTGCATGGCTGCCAATTTTGAAGAAAGGAAGCTATTTTGCACAACTAGTTGCAAGGTTTGTTTAGCTTACCTTTGCTTCCGGTTAGAGTAGAGTAGGTAGGTTTGTTTTCAGCAGAATAAGTGCTTGTGCACACTTTGCATATCCCACTTGGGGTATGTATGATTTCCAATTTTGTACATAGTTGTTTGGTGTTGTTTTGGTTGCTCTTGCATAGTGCATTCAATGGCTTTTGGTGAAGATCAACTCCAAGTTTTAGTGGGTTTCCAAGTGGCTTAGAGGTCAAATTTTCATAGTTCAGATTAGAATTGGTTATCAGGCTTGACTCCATGCCCAATGGATGCTTAAAAGTCCATTGATCTTTCATCTAGCATGTAGATGACGATGAGAGTCGCCAAATTGTTAACCAAAAAAATTTTGGGTTAAAGCTCCTCTTATTTAATTTTTACACATTTTAGGCACTCAAATTTTTTTGGGTATTGCTTCATCAGATAGAGAATTTCTTCCCCTTTCTAGAAAGGTAAAGAAGTCCTCCTAAATCCTTATATTTTTTGAGTTATGGCTCGACGGAGTTTGGAGGGGAATTTTCCTAAGGCATGCCCACAACCAATGAAATGATGCCACGTGTCAAGGCGGAGCGACAGCGTTGGGGGACTTCTAGTTTTTGGTGTTTGATCAAAAGCGCAAAGTAAAATTTTGGCCCATGGGCCCGATGAAGGAAGAAACAGACTTGTGGGGCTAGGGAGGTAATTGTGACACTTAGTTGGTTTTGGCTAAAAACTCAAAGGAAAAAATCAGCCCGCAAGCCCGTAAAGGAGAATGGAGAAAATTGATTAAGGCCCGCGGATCAACTAAAATGTGCCATGTGTCATCGGGGTGATGGACCCATTTTTTTTTTTGGAAAATTTTCCGATTTAAAAATGGGGAAAGAGGGTAGGTCTTTGGCCCGTGGATCAACCAGAGGGTGCCACGGGTGTCACGTGGCCGAGGGAGCAAGGCGCAGAGAGTTTTTGGGAAATTTTCCCAATTTGAAAATAGAGAAAAAAAAATAGAAGCGCATCCCCACCAAGCAATCAAAAGATGCCACGTGTCTTGGGGTGTGGGGCATGCAGAGTTTTTGGGAAAAATTTCCCAAATTTAAAAAGGGGAAAAAGGTCAAGTTTTGGCCCGCCGACCCGAATTTTGCCCTAATTTTTCCTGGTTTTTCCCTAAATCTTTAGAGGGCCATATCTTTCGATCTAGAGGTCATATTTTTGCATTTTTGGTATCAATGGAAAGCTTGTTGAAATACTCTACATGATGGACACTTCAATTTTTATTTTTGGTTAAGTTTTGGGAGAAAATCAAGAAAATGTCTCCGACATGCAAAAAACGAGAAATGGTTCCCAACCACCAAAATTAATGAAGTATGGGCCTCTTTTTTCTCTGCAAAGCAATGTACGATGAAGTATGAGAATTTTCATGGAAACCCATCATTTTTAGGATAGTTAAATGGATCTTGTCGATGGTTGGAGTTTTAAATCAAATTTTCCGTGTTTTTGGTTTTCTCCATTCTGCATTCGAGTGATAAAAAGCTAGTTTTGTGTCATTTATAAAACATTGTTGATCCTTCTTCTCTGCCTCTCCCTTATTTTCTTCCCTGGGTCGAAAATGGAGTTTGAACCTCCTCCCATGCTCTGTAATGGAATTTTTTTGCCTCTTACCCATGAAATGATGCAATAAAACATGTTTTTGTGATGCATTTGTCCATCCTTGGCTTGTTTTCTTTGTTGTTTTCCTTACCTCTCTTCATTACAGGGTATTTGTGCATGTTTGGATGTTCATTGCAGGTTTTGGAGCTGTGTTCATGGAGTTTTGGAACATTTTTGTGTGAAATCCATCTTTGGTTTGTGATGCACTTGTCCATCCTTTCCATTGCTCACCTCTTCTTGTTCCATGATAGTTTTGATAGATAATCAACACTTTCCTTCTTTGGTGTATCACCATTTTAGTGTAGGCTCTATTTTTCCTTGTTTTCTTTCTCTCCTTGTCTCCTTGGAAGTTAGATTAGGTTAGATTAGCTTGCTTGCACTGGAATAGCTTGTGGCAGGTAGTTTAGGAAGAGGAACCAACCTTCTCTGGAGAGCTTTCCCCATTTACAAAGGTCCCACACTTTGGGAAAGCTCAATGTTGTGCAATCACACCAAATGACTTTTCCTTAGAAAATTAGATCCATAACTCATTTGGGGGTGCTGTGAATTTACACTAACATGTTCCTCTTCTAAGCCAATGTTGAAATTGATCGTTTCTTCAACCAACATTTTAGAATCATCTTCCATCCGTAGGATCGGGGAAAGAGTAAGATCAACTTAATTTGGTGGCTCATCATCATCCTTGAACAAATAGGTCATGTTGTCCATAGGTTCTTCGTTCTATTTATCTATGAGTGTTTAATTTTTTTGCTTTGATACTTGCGTTTACTCCTCCCACAAGGCTTCTCTGGAGCATTCTTACTCTTTCTTATGACCTTCTTATTCAAGCATCCACACATCTCTACTTCTTCTCCAAAGTATGCAAATGCATCTAGTTGAATTGCAAACCCTTTCTTGTGATCCCCCATTGGAATAGAATCCTCGAGTCCCATGAATTTCTGCAAATGCTTCATCATTCTCAAAGAAATCGATTGGCACATGAAATTGTTGATCCCAATCTATAAGTTTAGGATATACAAGGGTTACTTGGCAATTGGTTTGAGGATTGGATCCGGATAAGGTAAAGATAGTTGAATTAGGGAATAGGTTAGTGGAGGAAAGATCCTCGTATAGGCTACATTGGGAATCTATATCGCTATCCGAATGAGATGAGTCATCATCATGTTGGAAGAGATGTCATCGATCTCAAAGGGTGGATTGTCATGAGGTCTTATTAAAAGAACATATATGTTAGAATTGAAATGAGGGATAGGAATGTGTTCTAATCGTCCTTGCGCGCATTGATACCACATCCAAACCCATTGTAACCCATGACGTACATCATGTGGTGGCCCTTGATACACTACAGGGCTTGATGGCATGAAGCCATGGTATCCTCAGGTACTCTACTAGTGAGATCTTCTAACATCTTTTCCTCAAATAGGAGACTGCTAGGGATGAACCTTTCTAGTGGTTTAGGGCACTTATCACAAGTGCTCTTGAACTTAAAGTAAGGCCTACATGATCTTATCACTAAGAGCAGATTAACTATTCTAGTCTCATGTCAATTTACTACACTACGCTAGTAAATCACCATTTCTAACCCCTTCTTAACCCCCTAAGTCTGTTAATCCCTCTCTAACCAGCTTCTATAATCTTGTTTTCCCTTTAATTAACCTTGTTTAGGTTAATTAACCATCTTATTGACTTTTTATGAGAGTTTGACTTTCTAAAGCAAATATCTCACCTTTTCAAAATAACCACTTGGCTACCCAAGTCTAGTTCACACCTCCCAATGAGATTTTTCGAAAATCACCTTTTTGGCTCCTTTTTAGTCCCACATGCATCAAAACACCTTTTCTTCCAAACCAAAACTATAAATACAAGCGTACCCCTCCCATCTTTTCATAAGAACTCCTTCTCTCATATTATTTCTGATTTAGTTTATTCTTTAGTCATTTTAGAGTCATTTCATTTCATATTTGACCTATTTACTTGTATTTGCTAATCTTTCCAAAGCTTCAAGTAAATGGGAGAAGCCATTAATGGTGAGATCTCATTCTTAAGCTTTTGAGACATCCATAAAACACATAACCGATTGCTAGAAATTTAATAGGTTCCTTTTTAGATAGCTTTCATGGAGTAGAGAACTGATATAGTAATGTTTAGATTTTGATTGTTTATTTTCAAGCTTTATGTATGTATGCAAATACGTAGCTCTTGTTTATGTCTAATCTGATGGTGATTTGATTTGTTTTTTTCAAATATTTTGGGGTTTCTTTAGAGATTCTTACCCCATGTTCATAGCTTTAACAAAATTTTCATTACACACATTTGGCGCCCGGTGGGACACTCACCATTGTCCTCTAGGAGCCTTTTTCAAGATTTTTAAGTTCACTTTCATGCTTTCTAGGAGAAACAACTTGTTATTTACTTGATTTCATTTTTTAAGTAAGCTAAATCATCCTTGTTCATGCATATTTTGTGGGTTTAAGCTGGAAATAGGTTTTTGACTAACAATTAACCTGTTTGACTGTTGAAAATTTTCATTTCTGTGAATCTTTGGTTTTTCAGGGGTACATATGTGTCCTTGAGGTAAGCATCTTCATGAAACCCTAACACACCCATCGAATAGGCTGCATATCTATCTAGTCATATTTTTCATTGACAATTCATTTACAAAGGGTCGTGCACATGTTGAACCGTGGGCATCTCTTGACTATCAGTGTACTATGCCTCTCTAAACATACTAGTGTCTTTTGGCATACTTTGTGTTGATTTTCATTTTGGTTTGAGCATGTCCATGAACCATAGGCATCTCCATTGACTGTCAGTGTACATGTGCCTTTGGACACGCTTTGGTGTATTTTAACATACTATGTTGACCTCCATTTTTTCCTACAAGCGTATCTCAGTCAAATTGCAAGCATCTCGTTGAAACCCTAGTGTACCTGTCTATTAGGCACGTGTAGGTGTTGGATCCCACTTGTCAAATTTTTTTGCCATGCCTATGTTATTATGGGTGTGTATCTGTTGGTGGGATGTGCATGCATCATTCTAGATGCGTAGGTGTCTGAGTTAAAAATTGAATTTTTCTCTTTAAGCTGTAAGATCAATTTGTTAAATTTTTTTACGGTTGTTTACAAGCTCTAACAAGTGATTCACAGGTTCTTTTGGGTTATTTAATTAACGTAGTTTAAGTGTTTTTGTCTTCTTAGGTAGAAAGAGGTTTGCAAAGTGTGTATTCTCTCTCCTCACACCTTCTAGGTGATCTTGGGGATCAAAAACACTTCTAAAAACCTTCTTGTCACTTTCAAAAACACTTATTTTACATTTTCAAAATTGGCTAAAAAAAACTCTACATTTTGCAAAGCACACTTGAATTATTTTCCATAAAGCTTGTTTTTAGTGGAGTTTCCACATTGTGTATGCTCTTCCTTCATACCTTTTTAGGTGATCTTAGGAATCAAAAGCAACACATAAGCTCTCTTTCTTGATATCATTATTTGTGGTAGAAAATTACTAACTCTTTGTGTGTAGGGCCTAACGCTTGTCAAAGAAAGGAGTCACAAAAACAAAACCTTATAATACGTGTTTTCATGCAGGTTTCCAAATGGTGTGCTACTTAAAACCACATTAAGTTAAGCAAGATAAAAATAATTAATTAATGTTAATTTAATTAATTAATTACTCTTTGTTTGATAAAATTAATTTTTAATAATTTTGGAGTATTTAATTAAATAAATATTAATTAAAATTCATTCGACAGTTTTTTTTTAATTTTGGGGAAAATAAGCTTCCGCTTCCATTTCCCATGCGGGAATGGCCCAAATTTGGGCTGCCAAATTGGCTTCTCGGGCCCGGATTTCCCCTTTCCTGGCAAAATTGTTTTAAATTCCCACTGTGGGATTTCTTTCCCCAATTGCCAAATTAATAAATTGGCAAACGGGCAAAAATCTCCCGATTTCCCACATGGGGAAATTGAACGGAGATTGCAGCCCACTTTGCCATTCCCGTTGGCAATTGGTCGTTGCTTTCCCCATTTCCCCTGGCAATTAATTCCACTACCCGGAAGAGGGGAAGTCGGTTTAACCTCATAAATTCCTCCACGAACTCGTGGAAAGAGTCATATGAAGCTTTCTAAAATTGCTTCTCACTTCTTCTAAAGAACATAATAATTTTTATCACATCCCTCAACAAAAATTTCACGAATTCTTCAGAAGGAGGAAATACAAGAAAGCCATAAAGAGCCAAACACAAAGAAATCGCAATCAGCTAGAGGGAAGAAAATTACAAAAATTTTCAACGCATAAAAAGGAAAAAGTAAAAATGGGACATTTTGTTTTGTTTTGATGCAAAAACGCTGGAGGAGATTGAAGGAGTTTTCTAACGCAAAGAGGGGAAAAGTGAAAATACAACAATTTTAACCATCACAAATTCCACCAAAGTAAACAAGGCAGGAAGAGAGAAACTAGAAGCTTCCAAGCATGAAAGCATAGGTGGAAGGAGTCATTTCAAGCAGGGAAGATTAAAAGGAATTCCAAGCATGTATGAAGCATAACAACCATAACACCACGCTCATCCAAAGGAAATAGATAAATCCATCACAAAAAAAAAGCCAATTCCACACAAAAGTTTCCAAAGCAAAGACATAAGAAAAGAAAAAAAGTCCAAATCCAAAGCAAAGGAACAGATTTTCAAAGCACAAAAAAAGCAAGAATTACCACAGATTTGCAAAAAAGAGAAAAAAGAGCCCACAAAGAAAAGAAGGAATTTAGTCAAAGAAACGCATGTAAAAAAGAGAAGAATACCACGCATTTGCCAAGGAAAGAAATCCATGCAAGCAACAAGCTCAAAGCTCAAGGAGAAGCCAAAAGTGCATGTTCAATAAAAAGAGAGACCACATTTGGAGTAAAAATACCCACACATTTGCCAAGGAGGATTTCACGCTAAAGTTAAAACAAGAAACCACAACAAAAACAAATCCAGCCACGACAAAGGAAAATAAAGTCAAAATCCAAAAGCAATTTTAAAAAGTTTAAAACAAGCCATTTGCCAAAGAGAAGGTGGAGTTTGAAAAAGAAATAAAGAAAATAATAAATTTTGTAGAGAGAACAAATTTCAAAAAAATTTGAGAAAAGATTAAATCATTTCTATTTCCAACACAAGAAATCAAGCATTCTCCAAGGGTATCATGCATTTACAAGAAGTTTCAATCACACATCGATCGAAGATCGCAAGGAAGAAGTGAATCTCAAAGTACATGCAAATTATAAAAAGAAAGGAAATTTTCACACATACAAAGGAGAATTTGCTTTGGAAAAATTAAAAAAAAAATTGAGATATTGAAATCGGGTGATTTATTTATTTAAAATAAAATTAAAAAAAAATGTTGTCGTTCCAAGTTGGAATTCAAACCTAGTCTCGTGTGTGTTTGTATTTTAAAAAAAAAAAAATTTTTTGTAACAAGACTTATTATTATTATTATTATTGTTTTTAAAATAATAATAATAATAATATTAAAATGAATCATATTTTTTTCTTGCACGATGGGGTTTTGAGAGATCGAGACCCGACCCCCCCGCTTGTTTTTTTTGCATGTGCTTGAGTCATTTTTTTGTGAAATTCATAATGGCCGAAAAATCTAACAAATCTGCAGGAAGATCGAGGAAGCCTAGTGGAGAAATCGAATAAGTCCGCACTCAAGTATGAATTCCAAGGAATCATCCTCCTAGTTCCATTAAGTCAGCATATGACAATATCACTGATACAAATCTGGGTCACATCAATGTGCAACAATTCTGTGAATGGGTGAAAACTGAAGGCAAAACCATATTCTCGGATAGGCTTTACCATAGTGGTCTACCTCAAGCAACAACATTTCCTATCTCGGTGCAGTGTCCAGAGTTGGTTATCACTTGTGTTGAGCACTATGATCCTGAGAGATGAGGAATTTTTAAAGATAATCGCGAGCCTTTCCTCTTAATCACACTAGAGCACATTGAGGAATTGCTTGGCATACCTGACTTTCCTGAGAATGTGGATATCACTCACTAGTCAGCACAAGAATTTTGGGATGAGGAACCCCTGAGATGGAGCAAGATGGTTAATAACAACTGGTTAGTGACCAAGAGGCCTCGAATTGATAGGCTTCCCAAAGAACTATACCGCATTGAGTTCGTGGAAGAAATCGGGGACATGATTACTCTCCTAAGTCAAGTTTTCGGTTTACCCTCTGCTAGGATTTTCCACCCATGGATGTATCAATTTATCTGTATCATCCTTGCCAAGAAAGAGTTTGTGGATTGGGCCACCATCATCAGTAACACCCTTCACAAACAATTGATAGAAGTTAAGATGACTGGATGCTTCTACATGACATCGTATCTGACTTATGCAGTAGCAAGAAGAAAGCTATTTTGGGACTTGAAACGAGAGGAGTCATGGGGCCATCAAATAGTGTTTTTCATTATTACCCTCAACTCAAGTTTCAAAAATAGCTCTCACCATTTTAGAAGAGTCAACGATGCATTCACCTTCCACGTGATTCAGAACCTGAATCAGAATACAGAGGAAAGATTTTCTAAAGAAGCCATGAGTGTCATTTCCCAATGGGGAACATGGTTTATTCAATTTTCATCCTTTTCCTACATTCACGTGAGTGGCTTTGCTGGTACTCCATGGAAGCTTCCTAAGTACGTCAGTGATGATGGGCATTAATGGAACTTGCATGTGACAACTATTCCAAGTTCACTGTCTTCTCAGTGACAAGCACCATTCAGAATTCATTTCCCAATCCAAATCGGGGAATACCAATGTCCAAATATTTTCAGTGCACAACTCATGGAAAAAGAGTTCACTCTCATTACAATCCATCCATATGTGAAGAGAGCCCAGTTTGATATCAATGGATATATGCAGAAGATTCTTGGAGCAAAGTATCAACATAACCCTACCATGGAAGATTTTTGGGCTGCCTATTCAGATGAACATGAAGTAAGAAGAGAGTTTTCTCACCTAACACTTGCTCAGATCAAGGCCTTCCACATCAAGAACCCTCCCGATTCATTCATAAATGATGATGAAGATGTCATTGATCCCTCATATGATGTAGTTGCTTTTACCCCATTGCCTCATCGAATCGACTGGACCAAAAGAGATGAATTTTCTCTTGATAGCAAGAATCAACCGATTCTTGAAAGAAGCATATCTTGGTATGACAAAGAACTTGCCAAGTTTACAATCAATTCAAGATCATGCTTCAGATCACAAAAATTGCCAACACGAGGAGGCCTTCATTCAACCAAAGCCTCTTCTCGATCAACCTCTATACCATCCAATCATACACAACAAGCAAGAAAGGAGTGGTTGCCAAAATCCACTTCACCAAGTAACGTGTCACGAGGAGAAAAATCTAAAGATCCTAACCCCGAAGAAGGAAGAGAGCGTGTATCAGGATTTTCTACCTCGAGTAGAGATTCTTCTACCCACATTGTTAATAGTGCTCGAAGCTCGTGGCAAAAATGATCCTCAGCCATGCTTGAACAAGCATCCACTCAAGTGCAGTAGTTCAAATATCAAACACTTCGAGAGCATGTAGTTCATGAAGGGATTTCCCAAAATCTCCCGAATAATCAAGAGGTGGATATTGAGGTTGTTTCTCCTCAAATCGAGGTCGTAGATAGGATTCAAGCAGATCTCATGATGTCGAGAACAATGAGAATATTGATTTGAGCTCTAGGATTTTGTATGGAAATAGTGCATGATACTCCTTCCTGGGTTGATTCCGAGGTTAAGAAAAGGAAGAGGGTTGTCAAGGCAATTGACATTGATTTTGATGCCCTTTTCAAACTTTCAAATGATGTCATTCCAAAGAAGCCTAAGGTGCTTTCTCGAATAATGGTGGATAATGACGGAAATAGATTTGTAGATCTCGCCATCCCACAAGTTGATAAGGAGCGTGATGCCATGACACCTATTGATTATGAAGTTTCCAGACTTGGACTTGGGAGGTCTACATTAGAAAGTGACATGGCGATGGCTCGAGATTCAATTGATATCGTGCTAAAGAGACTTGAGAAATATAAGTCTCAGAACTCTCAGCTCAAGGCCGAAAAGAATCAATTGGTGGAATATGTTCAACACTTTGATAAATCCCATATCATCCACTTTCCCAATACCTGATGCAGTGGCTGCCCCTGATGAAGAAACTCTCAATTTGTCAAAAGAAATAAACACATTAGGCCATGTCACTAAAACTTGGCTTTCAGAGATTCTCATTTTAGGCCAAGGGATGATCAAGACCATGGTTAAGCTTCATGAAGATGTCAGTGCGTATCTTGATCCAATTCTTTCTTTCAAAGAAACTTTTGTTTCTAATATATCAAATTTGGATGAGATATTGCCCATTTTACAGGAGATGACAAGTATGGAATCCTCAGTTTTAGCCATTGAAGGAATTCTTGAATTTGAACATCGAGGGACACGTTTTCTTTGGTGTCTGCATCTCAAATCAAGGAAGATGCTTCTCGAGGATTCTATGATCCATTATGAGAGCATGTGCAATGAAGCCTTCACTTCACTCTCCTTGATTCAAGAATTCATAGCTGAGATTCCTTGCAACCTCGTAAATGAGCATAATCAAAGGTGTTCATCTGAGAGCAAGGTGGAAGAGCAATTTTCACAATTGTTTAAGGACATGTACACTCCCAACAATTTTCTCATCAGTTTCAATGGAGCGGTGCATCAAATTAAAGAACTTATTTGAGAACGCTCAATCCAAAATTGTTAATTTAAATGATATGCCAAGTAGGATTCTTGAATTGTAGGTATTTTGTGAGGCTATTCTTTGACCAAATGAACCTCCAGAAGAAGAAAAGATGTTTGAAACTTTGGGAAGGTTTAGATCCTTTCAACTGGCAAAAGTGGCAGATCCTAATTTCACCAATGGTTCAGGGAGATAATTTTCTTGGTATCTAACGAAGTGGGAGAGTCCATTTCTCATACGCTTGAGATAGGTGGACCCCATTTCAATGGATAAGGCACTAGTTATTATTGTATATTTTAAAAAGTGGATTTTTAAGAAAAGGATGTTGTTATTTGTTTTCGGAAACTGTGGGTAACTTAAGTGATTTCTATTTTTGGTTGTCTTTAATAAAGTTGGTTAGAAAAAGTCAAAGGTCACTTAAGTGCCTTATTTAATGATCATGTAAACCCTAACTACTTTGTAACCAACTTTTGGGTTATAAAAGGAAGTGAGGGGCTCATTTGTAAAGGTGACTTTGAGAGAGGAGAAGAAAATACTTTTGTATGCAAGCTTTACTTCAAAGAAAGAAACTTTGTGTTCTTTTGAGAAGACATTTTGGAGTTAATGAAATATGAACTTTGTGTCCCATTCATTATCTCTTATAACATTTGATGTTCTTATGTTCATTAGATGTTAGTGTTTGAATCTTGCATGCAAATATTGTCTTTGATCTTATTGTCAACGTTATTAATCTGTTGTTCTAGTTCACAGTGATCAAGCTCTGATTATCTACTTGCTCATGTGTGTTCCCTTTTACACATTCTTGTTTAGCTAACTCAAACTCCATTTTATTTGTGTTAGTTATTCATCTTTCCTCTTCATGCAATATTAGGCTCTGTTTTTACCTAACTCTTGCATGTTCTTTCAATTCATTCCATTCCACTCCTTTCCTTCATTCCATTCCATCTCCCTCATTCACTTTTCTTTCCATTGATGTTCCAAAACACCCCCACATACAATTTTGAATGTACAGATGTAAATATAGTTTTGGTTTTCAATAAAGGCAGCCTCACCTTCATTGAGGAGGGACTTCATTCCCACACTATTGCATGTCATTTGCATGTGTGCAAATCCATATGCTAACAGTTTTTGGTGACTCTACTGGGGATTCAGGAATCGTTAACCAAGTGCTTGGTTAAATCTTTATGACTATCCCCTCTGCACAAGCTCCAGTTCTTCAACCGAACCTTGTGCTCGATGAATATTTTCAAGGAGACATTGCTGCCAACCTTGAAAATAGCTTGGGAAAACCGTGAAAGCTTGCAGCAATTTTTGGCTATTGATAGAGCCATTGACAGAGAAATCTACATTGAAGACCTTAGAAGAAGAGCACCCACACTTGTGGCCAGAAGACCTCCTGGACACGTGTTGATCATTGTTCACCGACGCGGTCCTCTTCCACCAAGGTAATAAGTTATATGACTATTACAGGTAACCCACCTATCTTGCAACCAAATCTTGTTTTTGTAGATAATCAAGAAGATATATCATCATATTTGAGGCAAGCTATTTGGGAAAAGTGCATGAATAACTATCATTTTCATCTCACCGCATCAGTACTAGATAACGAAGAAGAGAAAGCCATGAGATTTGCTAGAGCTATTCAGGTGCAAATAGCTCAAGAAAGAGAGTGAAGAGAAAAGGCTAGAGCTGATAGAACACCTAGTGATCCCTTCACAATAAAGATTTCAAACTGGAAGGAAAGAGGTTTTACGAGGAGAAAAAGCTAAAGGTCGATCTGATCCCATTTTTGACTTTCAAGGAAAGTTTGGTTTCAAGTTATCTCCTCCAAAGAAGAACACACCTCGTAGATCTGCAAGCCTTGCATCAAGTCCTGAAAGAGCAAGCAAGGAAGGAATCACTACCAGTCAAGCACTTGTCCTTGCTCACGTTGTTTTACCTTCGCATACCACCTTTCCCAAAATGGTAGTCAACGTACCATGGGGAAATGCCATAGGCCCATTGGCCCTACCAGCTCGACATGACCTCCCAAGAGGATCGAGGAAGATTCTTCCCAAGTTCGATGGAGATGGGAAGACATCACCAGATGACCACATTTCTACTTTCTTTGCTGCATGTGTTTTTTTTGGTAGAATATGAAGATGTTGCTATTCACCTCTTCATCAAAACATTGCATGATGTTGCTGCAGATTGGTTTCATCATCTACCAAATGGATGTATCACAAATTGGAATGATATGAAAACTAAGTTTGAAAATCGATTCAAGATGGAGAAGATGAACATGCTCTTCTTGCCCAACTATCTCAGTGAAGAAAGAGCCAACATAACCCATGAGGAATTTTGTGGCTAAATTCAACAAAATGGTGAACAAAGTTCCCGGGATTCATCCAAACCTTGATGGACAAAAATGTTTCTTTATTAACGCACAACAACAGAAGTGTGCTATCAGCTGAGAAGGGCTAGAGTGGCTACTTTGGAACTTGCTCAATCCTTGGCCATAGAAATTGAAGATGACTTAATCATGGCAGGAAAATTCAAGAAAACTTCCCTCAAGGGAAAGAGTCAAGAAACCCCAATGCTTTGAAGCTATACTCACTAAGTTGGCTAATGATGTGCTAGCTTTGAAAAAGCAAGTTGCTCAAAGTAGTAAACCTACTCCTTACAAAGACATCCCAAGAAAAGGATACGTTCCCAACAAAGCTAGGATTGCAGGTCCTCCGATGAGGCTTGTTATTGAAGAAGCTCCCGCAACTAACTCAAAATGTGATGTTATTGAAGAAAGCGATGATGAAGTTGAAGTCATCGAGGTTGATGAGGAAGAGCCGATTCTGGAACATCTGAACCTGAAGTTGAAGATCCTGAGGGAGAAAGTAATAATCATTTCTTTGAGTACCATTCAGAAGAAGAAGATGAATACAAAGAAATTATAGAAGATATGAATAGTCAATCCTTCGTTGTCTTCACACGCTCTCAGAAAAAGGAGAGCAAAGGATACCACTAAGGTGGGAGATAAAGAGGTTTCCAAGGAACTTCAAAAAGAATCTAAGACTAAGGAAACTTCCAAAGAATCCAAGACAAATGAGACTCCTAAAGAGTCCAAGGTGACTGAGGTTTCAAAGGTCAAAACTATCTTAAAGAAAGGAGGGCCTTTGTTAAATCAATCAATTGATAAATCAACTACGAAGAAAGTTTCTTCTTCCACATCCATATCAACCAAGCCCGAAGCAAAGGTCAAAAGTGTGCCATCATCAAGTTGAAAGAACTAGTATCTGAGACATCAAGTATGGTTACTTTTCCCAAATTTGATATCATTGATCATATCAATAAAACAAAAATTTCCATGTCACAGGAAGAGTACTTGAAGTCCAATAAGGATCAACTCGAGAAATTGGTCCAGTTTATCAAAGGTGACTCTACTATTCATTCCTCCAAAGGAATTCTGAAAACTCCCAAAGATGGGAAAACTCAAAATATTGTGGTGGCCACTACACCTTCAAATGAAAAGATTGAACCTTTCTTTGTGTCCTTTCTGATCAACGGATGCAAATTAAGTAATTGCATTATAGACTCTGGAGCCTCGGATAATGTGATGCCGAAAAAGTAGCACATGCTCTTGGTTTGACTTTATACAAGAACATTCAGATCGTGTTACTCCATGGAAACCAAGCAAGTTCCTCTGATCGGGAAGATTAAAGACCCAAATGGTTTTAGCCCAATTCCCTCAAAAGTGAGTTAAGGTAACTATTTTAGTTGTTGATATTCCCACCTCATATGGAATGTTGTTGAGCAGGAAATTTTGTAGAGATTTGGGTGGTGAGATTCAAATGGACTGGTCTCATGCCATGATCCCTATCAATGGAGAAATGAAGAAGCTTATGCCAGAAACTCAAGAAAAATTCACAGTAACTAAAACCGAAGATCCTCATGCGCGCATGTGTCTTTTCCAAGGCTCAAGTATGGGTAATTATATGATGACTGCAGAAATTCATACCCCTGAGATCACTTGCCAAGATTCCAATGAGATATGGACTCTTGAGTTGATGGAAGTTGTTGTTCAATGGGTTTTGGTGCAGGAGTGGTGCTCATATCTCCAAATGGTAAAATATTTCCTTTTTCCTACAAACTTGAATTTTCAAATACTAACAACACTGCAGAGTACGAGGCATTAATCCTTGGCCTTCAAGCTATACAGAGGAGAAAGGGATCAAAAATTTGGAAGTCTTTGGAGATGTGGAATTGATCGTGAAACAGGTAAGAAATCAGTTCCAAGTAAAGAATGATCATTTGAGACACTATAGAAATAAAGTGTGGGATGCAATAGAAGCTTTGATGCTTTTTCCATAAAATATGTCCCTCATGCAAAAAGAATGACAAAGCAGATTCTCTAGTAGTCTCAACTTCATTAATGATTCCTCATTCAGAGTTTGATCAAGTCAAATACACCATTGAAATGGTTTTTAGGCCAAGTGTTCCTGACAATGCAGAAAATTGGCAAGTATTTAATGATGATCAACAAATTATTGCCTTCTTGGAAAAGAGGGATAATTTTGAACAATTGTACTTTGAAGGAAGTGATTCTACATTTTGTGAATCAACTACCTCACCCATTCAGAAGGAGTTGAGAATGAAGATCCTGGTGATGGCATCATCCAACTCAAAGGAAATAAAATTCCCAAAGGATTGGTTTCACTTGAAGAACTTTTTGACAAACATGACAGGTTTATCAAAGAGAAAGAGCAGCAGGACTTGCGAATTTCTACTGACTATGAGCAAGTTAACATCGGTACCAAGGATAAACCTCACCTGGTCAATATCGGTAAGTGTTGCTCACCTGAGGAGCGCAAGAAATTCATAAGCCTCCTTACCAAATATTTTGACGTTTTGGCTTACTCATATGAAGACTTGAAGTCTTTCCAACCCAGGGAAATGGAGCATGCCATACCCTTGAAGCCTGGTGTAGTTCCATTCAGGAAAAAGCAAAGACAATATAATCCCAAGATTGCAGGGACAATATTTCATGAAGTTCAAAAGATGCTAGATGCACGAATAGTGTTTCCTATTCGACATTCGACTGGATAGCTAATATTGTACCAGTTCACAAGAAAAATGGAGAAATTAGGATTTGTGTGGATTTCCACAATCTTAATCAAGCTTCCTTGAAGGATAACTACCCACTGCCAGTCATGGACCATATTTTGCAGGTAAGTAACTGGATCGGAAATGCTATCTATGCTAGATGGTTTCTCTGGCTATAATCAGATTGAAGTGGCTAGAGAAGATCAACATAAAACCGCATTCACCACCCCCTGGGGTACGTTCACATATAGAAGAATGCCTTTTGGTTTGATTAATGCTAGCGCTACTTTTCAAAGGGCTATGGATATGGCATTCATAGATTATAAAGACAAGATCATCGTGATATACCTAGATGACTTGACAGTGTTCTCAAAGAAATGAGAAGATCACCTAAGAGATTTAGAGAAAATATTGCAAAGATGTAGACTTCATAAGATTTCTCTAAATCCAAAAAGTTTGTGTTCGGAGTTACAAAAGGGAAACTCCTAGGTCATATTGTTTCTAAGGAAGGAACTAAGATCGATCCTGAGCATGTTCAAGCTATCAAGAATCTTTCCTTGCCTACAAGTAAGCTTGGAGTCCACTCCTTCTTTGGGAAGGTGAAATTTTTGAGAAGGTTTGTGCTAGATTTTGCTGAAGATGACTAAAGAAATCGCTGATATGATGAAAGGAAAAGAATCCTTCAAATGGTCAAAGGAAGGTAGAGAGGCATTTGAGAAAATCAAGGGTGCTATTGCAAAAGCTCCTACATTGGTGTGTCCCGATTTTAAAAAGGATTTCATAATTTATTGTTATGCTTCACCGCACACAATCTCCGCCATTTGACTCAACACAATCAAGAGGGGATCGAATCTCCTATTGCATTCATGAGTTCTAGATTCAAGAAACATGAACTTAATTACACTCCTCTTGAGAGACATGTGTACGTGGTGGTGAGAGCCCTGAAACACTTCAGGTACTATGTGTTGAATTCTCACACCAAAGTCTTAGTTCTAGACACCACAGTTAAATCGATGTTGACACAACAAGAACTAGGATCTAAAAGAGGTAATTGGGTCTCCAAGATCCAGAATATGATTTGGATATCAAGCCTACCAAGTTGGTTTGAGGAAGAGGACTCTGCCAACTCATCGAGAGAATGAACCACGAGATAACTCTGAAGAAGAACCAGTTGAAGAAAATTTACCACTGGTAGTTTTTGTCAGTACCACAGATGAATGGTATTCTGATATTGCCTACTTTCTCACATATGGTGAGTGTCCAGAGAATCTGATAGCTAAGGAGAAATGAGCTATCAAACTAAGAGCTGTCAGGTACGTCATTTGGGACAACACGTTGTTCAAGAAAGGAATTGATGACATGTTCCTCAGATGTGTTGATAAAGAGCAACAACCTAGATTGTTGGAAGCTTTCCACAATCATGCTTGCGGTGGTCATTTCTCTAGCCTAGTGATGGCTCATAAAATTTGTGAGCACATTATTACTGGCCCACTATGTTTTCGATGCTCAGAAATGGGTGACAAAATGTGAAGCTTGTCAACAATTTGTTGGAAGACCAAAGTTGGCAGCTTTTCCTTTGAAGCCAGTTGTCATTGAAGAACCCTTTCAACAATGGGGTTTAGATTTCATCGAGGTTTTGAATCCTAATTCTAGTGCTGGTCATACTCATGTGCTCACCACAACTGACTACTTTACAAAGTGGGTAGAAGCTATACCAGTGAAACAAACATCTACTGCAGTAATATGTGATTTCATCAAAGAAAATATATTGGTTCGTTATGGAATTCCACACAAGATCGTGATGGACAATGCCTCAAATTTTTCTTCTGCAGAGATGATAGGTTTTTGTTATGGGTATGGGATATCTTTATCTCATTCATTCAGATTACTACCCTCAAGGAAATGGTCAAGCTGAATCCAATAACAAAACATCATTACTATTATGTGCAAGTTAGTCGAAGAAAATCAAAGAACTTGGCACAAAAAGTTATATGATGCATTGTGGGCTGACCGCATAACTCCCAAAAGGGCAATCGGGATGTCTCCATTTCAACTTTTGTATGGAACCGATGCTCAAATTCCCATCACACTGGAGTTACCAACATTAAAATTAGCCCAAGTAGTTGATGATGAATGCTTCACCAATGCATTAGATAAAAGGATCATGTTCCTAAGCAAGCTTGAGGAACAAAGAAGTCAAGTGGAAAACAGGATCGAGGAACATCAATCCAAGGTAAAGAGGTTGTTTGACAGGAAAACCAAAGAGAGGCAATTCCAAATCAATGACTTGGTTCTTCTCTGGGACAAGAGACGTGAACCAAAAGGAAAGCATGGGAAGTTTGATTCGTTGTGGCTAGGCCCTTTCAAAATCAGACATTTCTGTGGAGATAACACCTATTACTTGGCATATCCCGATGGAACTCATTTTCCTTTTGCCCTACAATGGGCAATATCTCAAGCACTATCAAAATTGAAAATGGGTTGTCCCTCGTATGTACATAGGTAATTAGGATTTTGGTTTGTTTCTTTTCCCTCGTTTTTGGTCTCCTCTCTTGTGTCACCCCATTTTTGTGCCCCATCATTTTGAGATCATGTTCATGAATATTTTGGTCTGGGTCCATTGCTACATCCATGAAGTCCTTGTCCCCAATTAGAGCCAACTGTTATCAGCCAATTTTGACTTCGCAAAATTTTTTTAAAATAAATAAATAAAATAAAAATGGAAATTTTGAAAATTTTTCAAAATTGTTACTTTGCATGGTTTATCACTCTCATCATGACCATCTCATTTTTGTGATCGTTTCGGTCTTCGTTTCATCCTTTTCGTGAGAACTCCTGCCAGGCATTAAACTGCATTAAAATTAATTAATTAATATTAATTAATTAATTACTCTTTGTTTGATAAAATTAATTTTTAATAATTTTGGAGTATTTAATTAAATAAATATTAATTAAAATTCATTCGACAAGTTTTATTTTAATTTTGGGGAAAATAAGCTTCCGCTTCCCATTGCCTGAGAATGCCAAATTGGCTTCCCGGGCCCGGATTTCCCTTTCTGGAAAAATTGTTTTAAATTCCCGCTTGTGGGATTTCTTTCCCCAATTGCCAAATTAATAAATTGGCAAATGGGCAAAAATCTCCCGATTTCCCACATGGGGAAATTGAATGGAGATTGCCAGCCCACTTTGCCATTCCCATTGGCAATTGGCCGTTGCTTTCCCCATTTCCCCTGGCAATTAATTCCACTACCCGGAAGAGGGGAAGTGGTTTAACCCTCATAAATTCCTCCATCAAACTCATTGGAAAGAGTCATATGAAGCTTTCTAAAATTGCTTCTCACTTCTTCTAAGGAAACATAATATTTTTATCACATTCCTCAAACTGTGAAAAATGCCATTCACGAATTCTTACAAGAGGACAAAAAAAAAAATATTTTTATGCAAAAGAGAGAAAAAAAAAAATGGGACAAAAAAGAGAAAAGTCATAAAAATGGGACATTTTGTTTTTTTTGATGATGAAGAACAGCATTCAGTAGTTGGAGGAGATTCAAGGAGTTTTCTAATGCAACAAAAGAAAATACAACAATTTTAAATCAAAAATTCCAAATTACATCACAAGATTCAGCAACGAGAGCAAACTAGAAGATTCCACGCAAACATAAAAATTCAAAGCATTTTAAGCCCAAGGATTAAAAAGATCTACATGTAGTCAAAAAAATAACACCACCAAGCAAAGGAAAAGAAAAATCCCAGCAAGAAAAAAGTAAAAAAAAAAACAAAAATCCAAAAAAAAAAAATCCACGTGCAAGTAGAAAGAAGAGGCAATCACCACCATTTGCAGATCAAAGCCAAAAAGAAAAAAGCATAAGAAGATTTACAAAAGAAAAACCCAAACAAGTTTGAGAAGATTTTCACAATGAAGCAAGGAAAGAATACATTTGCAAAAAGAAAAAACCTACATAAAGGAAAGAAAAAAACCCAAAAAAATCACACACATCAAAGAGAATAGCAGATTCAATGCATGTTAAAAAAATTTCCACAAACCAAAGGAAAAATACCCACGCATGAGCCACACGAGGATTTCACACAAAAACAAAAATCCACAACCATTCAATTTGGGGAAAAAAATCAGTTTTGGAAAATAAAAGTCCAATTAAAAGCAAAAACGCAGCCAAGGAGAAGGAAAAAAAAAAAAATAAAAAAAAAAAGAAGAAAAATTCCCATGTTTTCCTAAAATGAAAAAAGATTAAATCATTTCTATTTTGAACAAAGAAATCACGCATTCTCCAGGGTATTCAGCAACAATGCATTTACAAGAAGTTTCAATCACATCGATCAAAAGAAGATCGCAAGGAAGAAGTGAATCTCAAAGTACATGTTAAATATTAAAATCAGGAAATTTTCACACACATACCAAGGAGAATTTGCTTCGAAAATTAAATAAAAATGAGATATAAAATCAACTTGTGATTTCATTTATTAAAAAAATAAAAAAAAAAAAGTTGTCACCCTGAGTCGAATTCAAAAACCTAGTCTCGGTGTGTGATTTTGTAAACAAGACTAGTTATTATTATTATTATTATTTTTAATAATAATAATAATAATATTAAAATGAATCATATTGTTCTTGCATTGATGGGGGTTTGAGACTGAGACCCGACCCCGCTTGCATTGTTTTGTGTGCCCGAGTCATTTTTCTGTGAAATTCATAATGGCCGAAAAATCTAACAAATCAAGAAGATCGAGGAAGCCAAGTGGAGAAATCAAATAAGTCCGCACTCAAGTATGAATTCCAAGGAATCATCCTCCAGTTCCATTAAGTCAGCATATGACAATATCACTGATACAAATCTGGGTCACATCAATGTGCAACAATTTATGTGAAGTGGGTGAAAACTGAAGGCAAAACCATATTCTCGGATAGGCTTTACCATAGTGGTCTACCTCAAGCAACAACATTTCTTGTCTCGGTGCAGTGTCCAGAGTTGGTTATCACTTGTGTTGAGCACTATGATCCTGAGAGATGAGGAATTTTTAAAGATAATCGTGAGCCTTTCCTCTTAATCACACCAGAGCACATTGAGGAATTGCTTGGCATACCATACCCGACTTTCCGAGAATGTGGATATCACCACCAATCAACACAAGAATTTTGGGATGAAGAACCCCCCGAGATGGAGCAAGATGGTTAATAACAACTGGTTAGTGACCAAGAGGCCTCGAATTGATGGCTTCCCAAAGAATTGTACCACATTGAGTTCGTGGAAGAAATCGGGGACATGATTACTCTCCTAAGTCAAGTTTTCGGTTTACCCTCTGCTAGGATTTTCCACCCATGGATGTATCAGTTTATCTGTATCATCCTTGCCAAGAAAGAGTTTGTGGATTGGGCCACCATCATCAGTAACACCCTTCACAAACAATTGATAGAAGTTAAGATGACTGGATGCTTCTACATGACATCGTATCTGACTTATGCAGTAGCAAGAAGAAAGCTATTTTGGGACTTGAAACGAGAGGAGTCATGGGGCCATCAAATAGTGTTTTTCATTATTACCCGCAACTCAGTTTCAAAAATAGCTCTCACCATTTTAGAAGAGTCAACGATGCATTCACCTTCCACGTGATTCGGAACCTGAATCGGAATACAGAGGAAAGATTTTCTAAAGAAGCCATGAGTGTCATTTCCCAATGGGGAACATGGTTTATTCAATTTTCATCCTTTTCCTACATTCGCGTGAGTGGCTTTGCTGGTACTCCATGGAAGCTTCCTAAGTACGTCAGTGATAGATGGGCATTAATGGAACTTGCATGACAACTATTCCAAGTTCTGTCTTCTTAGTGACAAGCACCATTCAGAATTCATTTCCCAATCCAAATCAGGGAATACCAATGTCCAAATCTTTTCAGTGCACAACTCATGGAAAAAGAGTTTTCTCTCATCACAATCCATCCATATGTGAAGAGAGCCCAGTTTGATATCAATGGATATATGCAGAAGATTCTTGGAGCAAAGTATCAACATAACCCTACCATGGAAGATTTTTGGGCTGCCTGTTCGGACGAACATGAAGTAAGAAGATGAGAGTTTTCTCACCTAACACTTGCTCAGATCAAGGCCTTCCGCATCAAGAACCCTCCCGATTCATTCATAAATGATGATGAAGATGTCATTGATCCCTCATATGATGTAGTTGCTTTTACCCCATTGCCTCGAATCGACTGGACCAAAAGAGATGAATTTTCTCTTGATAGCAAGAATCAACCGATTCTTGAAAGAAGCATATCTTGGTATGACAAAGAACTTGCCAAGTTACAATCAATTCAAGATCATGCTTCAGATCACAAAAATTGCCAACACGAGGAGGCCTTCATTCAACCAAAGCCTCTTCTCGATCAACCTCTATACCATCCAATCATACACAACAAGCAAGAAAGGAGTGGTTGCCAAAATCCACTTCGCCAAGTAACGTGTCACGAGGAGAAAAATCTAAAGATCCTAACCCCGAAGAAGGAAGAGAGTGTATCAGGATTTTCTACCTCGAGTAGAGATTCTTCTACCCACATTGTTAATAGTGCTCAGAAGCTCGTGGCAAATGATCCTCAGCCATGCTTGAACAAGCGTCCACTCAAGTGCAGGTAGTTCAAATATCAAACACTTCGGAGCATGTAGTTCATGAAGGGATTTCCCAAAATCTCCGAATAATCAAGAGGTGGATATTGAGGTTGTTTCTCCTCAAATCGAGGTCGTAGATAGGATTCAAGCAGGATCTCATGATGTCGAGAACAATGAGAATATTGATTTGAGCTCTAGGATTTTGTATGCGGAAATAGTGCATGATACTCCTTCCTGGGTTGATTCCGAGGTTAAGAAAAGGAAGAGGGTTGTCAAGGCAATTGACATTGATTTTGATGCCCTTTTCAAACTTTCAAATGATGTCATTCCAAAGAAGCCTAAGGTGCTTTCTCGAATAATGGTGGATAATGACGGAAATAGATTTATAGATCTCGCCATCCCACAAGTTGATAAGGAGCGTGATGCCATGACACCTGCTGATTATGAAGTTTCCAGACTTGGACTTGGGAGGTCTACATTAGAAAGTGACATGGCGATGGCTCGAGATTCAATTGATATCATGCTAAAGAGACTTGAGAAATATAAGTCTCAGAACTCTCAGCTCAAGGCCGAAAAGAATCAATTGGTGGAATATGTTCAACATTTGATAAATCCCATATCATCCACTTTCCCAGTACCTGATGCAGTGGCTGCCCCTGATGAAGAAACTCTCAATTTGTCAAAAGAAATAAACACATTAGGCCATGTCACTAAAACTTGGCTTTCAGAGATTCTCGTTTTAGGCCAAGGGATGATCAAGACCGTGGTTAAGCTTCATGAAGATGTCAGTGCGTATCTTGATCCAATTCTTTCTTTCAAAGAAACTTTTGTTTCTAATATATCAAATTTGGATGAGATATTGCCCAGTTTGCAGGAGATGACAAGTATGGAATCCTTTTTTAGCCATCAAGGAATTCTGAATTTGAACATCGAGGGACACATTTTCTTTGGTGTCTGCATCTCAAATCAAGGAAGACTTCTCGAGGATTCTATGATCCATTATGAGAGCATGTGCAATGAAGCCTTCACTTCACTCTCCTTGATTCAAGAATTCATAGCTGAGATTCCTTGCAACCTCGTAAATGAGCATAATCAAAGGTGTTCATCGGAGTAGGTGGAAGAGCAATTTTCACAATTGTTTAAGGACATGTACACTCCCGCCAACAATTTCTCGTCAGTTTCAATGGAGCGGTGCATCAAATTAAAGAACTTATTTGAGAACGCTCAATCCAAAATTGTTAATTTAAATGATATGCCAAGTAGGATTCTTGAATTGCAGGTATTTTGTGAGGCTATTCTTCGACCAAATGAACCTCCAGAAGAAGAAAAAATGTTTGAAACTTTGGGAAGGTTTAGATCCTTTCAACTAGAAAAAAGCAGCAGATCCTAATTTCACCGGCGGTTCAGGGAGATAATTTTCTTGGTATCTAATGAAGTGGGAGAGTCCATTTCTCATACGCTTGAGATAGGCGGACCCCATTTCAATGGATAAGGCACTAGTTATTATTGTATATTTTAAAAAGTGGATTTTTAAGAAAAGGATGTTGTTATTTTTTTTTCGAGAAACTGTGGGTAACTTAAGTGATTTCTATTTTTGGTTGTCTTTAATAAAGTTGGTTAGAAAAAGTCAAAGGTCACTTAAGTGCCTTATTTAATGATCATGTTAAACCCTAACTACTTTGTAACCAACTTTTGGGTTATAAAAGGAAGTGAGGGCTCATTTGTAAAGGTGACTTTGAGAGAGGAGAAGAAAATACTTTTTGTATGCAAGCTTTACTTCAAAGAAAGAAACTTTGTGTTCTTTTGAGAAGACATTTTGGAGTTAATGAAATATGAACTTTGTGTCCCATTCATTGTCTCTTATAGCATTTGATGTTCTTATGTTCATTAGATGTTAGTGTTTGAATCTTGCATGCAAATATTGTCTTTGATCTTATTGTCAACATTATTAATCTGTTGTTCTAGTTCACAGTGATCAAGCTCTGATTATCTACTTGCTCACGTGTGTTCCCTTTTACACATTCTTGTTTAGCTAACTCAAACTCCATTTTATTTGTGTTAGTTATTCATCTTTCCTCTTCATGCAATATTAGGCTCTATTTTTACCTAACTCTTGCATGTTCTTTCAATTCATTCCATTCCACTCCTTTCCTTCATTCCATTCCATCTCCCTCATTTTGAAATGTAAATACGCATTTTGTTTTCAATAAAGTTAGCCTTACCTTCATTGAGGAGGGACTTCATTTGTGTGCAAATCATATGCTAACACAAATTAGTCATTACAAATTTTTGGGAAAATCGAGCAATGTCATTAGTTGCAAGTGATCTTATTAGGATAGCCATTCTATCTTGGAGCCCACTTTACTAGTCTATTTCGCATCAAGCCATCATGAAGTGACGACTTACTTGGAGTCCGAAACTTGTTTTTGAATAAGGAAAAGAGTCCACTTGAGTTAGATCTAAATTTTTTTCATCACAAAATCAAACGACGTCTCACTTAACTTACCTTCGTTCTCACTTCGAGGTGAAACTCTACCCAAGTGGCACTTAGTTTATTTTCATCTATTGATCTATACCCTTGTGTTTTCCCGCCCATTTTGGGGAGAAGGAAGCATACCCCACAAGTCATATCAAGGACAATATTCACCACTTTTTTGTCTATTTACGCCCATCCATGTTTACATTTGGGTTGTTAAACGTCTAAAGTGCAAAAGTACATTTTTGTGTCTTTGACAATCCTTCGATCTTGATTTCAATATCATATTCATCGCTATGATCTCAGTTTATCATTCTTTCTCCTTAAGTTCTTATTTTTCCCTTATTCTAGCCATACAATGTTGATACTTACATTGTGTTTTCAAATTTTGTGAGAACTTGGTATAAGTCCCTTTATTATACGGTGACGTTGCTTGTCATATAACTAATAACTCTCGATATACTCATACTTTGTTTCAATTCCAATGTCATTTGAGTCTTTTGAGAGTGTCGATATTTCCTTGTATATATCGTGATAACATCATCTTGATACTAACACCTTGCTTGCTCGGTTAATGTATCAAGATAGTGTTGTTACGCTATACACATTCACAACTTCCATTTTTCAGAAAACTTAGGTTTCATCGGCATTTAAACTAGTCTTAGTATATCTCGTGGAGAGATCGCATCAATATCACTTTGATATTTAGGCCTTGTTGGTATTCTAACTTGACCTATATATTAATAGGGTATTGTCACTATCCACTTTTAACCCTTCATTGAAATCATAGTTTAGGGTATAGTCTTGATAAACAATAGTGAGTGATTGTTCATATGAGTGTTCTTTGAATAATAAAATGACAAAGCATGACCTTACATATAGAACCCATTGGGATATTTTGGCATTTCATGAAATGACTTACACACCATATGCCTAGATTTCATACAACTTTGATGGCATTTAGACAAAAACCTAGTATCACTTCGACTAGATATTCCTAAAATCCCCAAAATGGCATCCAAATAAAACGAGCATGACTTAAGAGAAAATCCTTTTGAGTCCTTCCCAATTAGCGAGAAACAACTTAGAACCTCTCTTTTTGTGGGTTAAAGACACAAATCCATTGATTGATCATAACGAAGAAGAATATGATTATTCTAAAGAAAACATCAATTAGACCTAGGCTGGTTTGATGATCTTCTTTATTATAACAAAGATCAAGTACTCACAAGAGTCTTAAAACTAGGGGATAATATTCTACAAAAACGTGACATGGAGACTAAGGTCATTAATCACAAAAATGAAGAACGAAAAATCCCTCTTAGACATGGATAAACCCTTTGTATAGGATACACTTCTACTTATGGGAAACATAATAACATCATTGAAGGAGACCCATCTAAGCCAATTGGTGATTTGCAGCGACCTTATTACAAGGATTTGTGTAAAGTGAAGATTGAACATGAGCGCAAAGCCTCACCACCTCCTAAGTTTTATGAGGAGAATGATCCTCGGTTGAAGAAGAGATCCTTCAAAAGAAAATATTAAAGCTAAGTAAAAAAATAGCAAACTTAGACTCTTCAAGTAGAAACGTGCATAAAGACAAACTCAAAACCAAATCTAGTGAGTTCTACTTTGATCCCTACAAGGACACAAATTTTAAAGTGGCTAAGGTAAATAGATCGATATCACCTACCAAAGAGCAACTCATTCAACGAGAATTACAATCAATGAAGGACACACTTACTACGCTACAAGAAGGAAACATGGGACACGTAGGAAATATATTTATGAAGAACTATGCTCATATCCCTTTGATAAGGACATGTTGTGGAAACCCTTACCAAAGCATTTTTCCATTCCTAAGTTCGATAAATATAAAAGCAAAGGTGATCCTCGTGATCACATTAAATACTTTTATAAGGCTTGTCAAGAGGTTGTATACAATGATAATTTCTTAATATGACTCTTACCTCATAGCCTACAAAGTGATTGAGATTAGAATGGTTCTTTAGTATACCCAAGGGCTCCATCACAACATGGCCCGCCCTAATAGAAAAATTTGTGTGGCATTATTCCTTCAACATGGAGAATGATATCACAATGAATGACCTTTGCAACACAAAGCAAAATCCCAACGAGACATTCAAGAGATTTTACAACGATGGCATGGGTTGGCTAGCCATTTCCCATGTGCCTTACCGAAAATAGCTAGTAAGCATATTCATTCCTAACCTAAACCTAGAAATAGCCTTCCATTTACAAATGCATTGCGACTCTAACTTTGAAGAAGTTATAGAGAAGGGTAGTCAAATCTAAAAGATCCTCATCGTAAAGGGTATAATTAAACGGTTGTCAAAGAAAAACATGAAGCAAAACCCTCGGATAAACCAAAATTCTTCAACAAAAACAAACATGTCATTGGTGATGGCATTACGAGACTCCAAAAGAGTCCAATCTATACAATATGGTCCGCTTTTAAAGCTCTCACAAGGACCTTGCCCAAAAGCACCCACCAAACGTACGTTCACGCCACTAATGAATCAACATCGAGCTATACTTAAATAGTTAGACATCGTGAACATGGTGCGAGATACCCAACTCTGGTGATAGCACCATATCTAGAGGATGATCCAAAATCCAGTTGGTTCAAATAACACGAGTACTATGATTTCTATCGTGTTAAGGGACACAAAACAAATAGATGTTTGAACTATGACATTACATACAAGACCTCATCGAAGAGGAAAACCATGTAGATTCACCCTTGACTTAGGACAAGTTCCAAATGAGAAAATGGGTATCTTCAAAGAGCGCTTTCCTAACCACGTGGATAAGAAGAACATGAAGCCAAATCATGGAAAACATTCCAATGACTATAGGAATGCTTCCCATGTTTATCCAACTAATGATAGCCCCTTTGACTCCCTCATAGGATGTATTCATTCATCTGATGAACATGTCAATATTATTAGGCTCTTAGAAAAAAGTTGTGTATTAGGGACATGACGCACTTTCGTTTGATCATACTAGATCCCCTACTTGTTGAGAAGGTCAATACAATTTAATAGAACATTTGGAGAAGACACCCGCTAGGATATTGATCTTAGATCTCCTTAAAATATCTACTACCCATAAAAACATATTGTATAAAATGCTACAAAGTTTAGGAGTCTCCACAGATGTAGATCCCACGCACCTTCAAGCCATGATTGCACACCTTGACTCAAATGATCATATCACTTTTGATCATGTTGTAATCCCGTGTAATGACCCAAAACACAACTTATCCAAGTACTTAGAATTGGTTGTTACTCAAAGTAAGATAAAGAGAGTACTTGTGGATGTGGATCCGGTCTAAATATTTGTACTTTGAAACTAGTTAAATAGCTAAGTCATTCAGAAATGGATCTAGAGGCAAAAATATTCCAATCACAAACTTATGATAATGAGGAGCGTGATTCAGCATGTACTATAGTAGTTCTGATGGAAGTAGGGCCGACTTGTCATGATACAACGTTCCATGTCCTTGACTTGGATCTTCCATACAACATGCTCTTAGGATGCCCATGGATCCATGCCATGCAGCCCATTCCTTAAACCTTCCATCAATTGATATCTAGATGTGCCATGAATGAAAGATATTCACCATCAAGGGTGATCTAGAACCGTTCACGCATTGTAGGGTGTTGCATAGTTTTCTCATGCAGACTTATGAATGCCCTTATGTGGATATTGTTGTTCCTTTACAAATAGAAGCTATCAAGGAATAGGTGGATCTAGATTCACTCACTCCTTGTAATCAAAAATTTCCTTCATTGGTCAACCCTTTTACATCATGGGAGGTAATGTTAGCAAACTATTGCTTAGGAAAACAATTCACTCTCCAAAAGGCCTTATTAATATCAGATCTATCGGTGTCACCCGGGACATGACTCATCTCACTCGATAACAACTCAAATTCGAGCCCATACGAGGATCTTTCCAATGTGTTCGATCCATAAAAATCCCTGAGTATGCCTTTGACATAACATCCCGCATGCCTCGCAAATTTGCCCCGCGCCTTTGTTTTTCCCTTTCTTTCCCTTTCCTTGGCCTTTGACCTTCAAGGACGAAACCGCCGCCCGGGCAGGAGGCGGGCTCGCCGTGACCGCCGCCCGATCGGGGAGGCGGTCTCAGAACCGCCGCCCCGAGGCAGGCGGCGGCGCCCGTGCGCGCGGTCTCGTGCGCGCTTAACGTTCTTTTGACGCGACCGCGTGAAATATCAACGCTTTACCAGCTTTTCTTGCCGACTTGAGCACGCATTTATGTTTTTGGTCCCCTGAATAGTGTTTTTCTTTTGTTTAATGTTTAGGAGTTCGGGCTTGATTTGATCTCTCGCATGTTTGGATTCCTATAAATGCATGGTTTGTGCACATGCAAATGGCCCCCGAATTTAGCTCAATTTTGCTCCAAAGTTTGTTTTGAATTTCTTGTCAAGAGATCTAGTTTTCTTTTGCTTAGAATTCTTAGATTTCTCATTGAGTGCTTTGGCTAGTATTGTGTCATGTTGCACTGTAAGCCACATATCCAACTTGTGCAAGTGCAAACATTATTCGAGCCACCATTTTTAACTCCAATTTTCATGTTTTTGCTATGGTCTTTTAGCTTGCTTAAGATTGGTAGCATAGGTTGTTACAGTTTGTTTTAGCTTTGTGTTACCGTTGGTAAGCCACGATCCAACTTCAGGCAAACAAGATATGCTTTGGAGTAGAATAGTCTAAGGCAGCCATCAAGTTGCAGGTTTTGCTCTTCATACGTACTAGTTTCAGTCTCGGATACTTTTGTTGCACGATTCGCAGAGACCCCGCTAGGAATTGTATAGGCCAAGCTCGTACTCTCGCGCCATCCCTCTCCTATCCGCACTCTATTCTCGTCTCGCATTCCAAAGGTCGTCCATTGATCCAAATACTTATTCCCGCTGATGCAAGCATTCCACGCTTTTCTCGGATTCACGTGAGCACAAAGAACGTGGAGATCATACCGAGGGGACAAGAACACACACACCGCCGGATTCGCCACGCTCGCGAAATCCAGTTCCATCTTTCAAAGTTTTAGTTAGAACTTATCAAATAAAGTAGTTAATCGCTTTATTTAAGTTATTTCCATTCTCGATATTGCCAGTGAAGTCATGGGGATTGATAGTTTCGAGAAACTATGATTCATTCCTCACTTCGAGGTAGGATCAAGAATCTTGCAGATAGATTAGTTATTTCTTGTTTAGAATAGATATACGAAATCGCATGCATAAATAGCTACACTGGCTATTTTGTTTGTTTTACGTTGTTAGTTTAGTTATCAATTCTAAATATTTTAAATAGTGCTTTCTTATAAATTGCCGTAAAATACAAAAAGAAATTATATATGTTAGAAGTACACTTAGTTTTTACTTTATTATAGTTTGTCTCATTTCCGCTTTTGCATGACAATCACGGGACCCAGGAGCCCAGTGGAATACATTTTCGAGCCAATTGTGCCTCACCCCAATACCGTAGTGGCAATAATCGATATTGACCAAAACCTTAGGATACAAGTCTTCCAAACAACAATGACTTCCAAATGATCAGTCACAGCTTGAGAGGGTTAAATATCGAAGACGACCAAGCACATCTGCTTTGGTCAAATCAGCCAAACTACAAAGTTATCCTAGAAAACATCCGCATGATCGTAGAAGGATTTGAAAGAGAACAAATATTCGGGTGCGATCCTTTAGTTCCACAAATGATTACTGAGACACCCTAGTAGATATAGATACCACTTAAGAATCCAAGTCGCTAGAACACCTGTGAGGTATTCTGAGAAAATCGCACAATTGCTGATTCTAAACGTAGAAGCTGAAAAGGCTTACGACTACTGGATGCTAGGGATCAGAACTTGATCTCCCGTATGACCATAACGGGACCGCAACAACCAAGAGTCTATGGTTGTGATCCCCAGATCCCACAGCCCAACGAACCCACAAGTCAGCTAGATATAAACACCGGCCTTCGTACATTAGTATTTCGCCTACTCCGATTCCACCTCTCATCATTCAACAGCTTATCCCTACTAGACACAACAAAGCCTAACAAAGCTAGAGAATTTTGGACTAGGCCGAGAATCGTCCATAGAATCGACCATATTTACCATATGACCCTATCAGAGAAATACACGAAACCATCCCGGTCATTTTCCACGCATCCCACAACCCATAGATCGAATCACGCCGAGCTCGATATTGATTGAGCCTTCGAGCACTCATCCTCGCCGATCGATCTATCACACCACCAAGTTAGAAGGGCCTTCTTTGCCTTAGATTCGCAAATACCATTAGTGCGTGTCCAAGACATTAGACTCGCCTCGACTAGTTTGTCTCGCGCATTCTACCCCCACCGGTCTGTCTCGGCACGACCCTGGAGGTCGGGCACGCGAAGAGTCACGTGTTGATTCCCACGCCACCGCTTTTCCGACGCACAAAATTGGTGAACCCGACGTGAATCAAGCAATTCTTTCACCTTCTCTTTGAGAAGTTTTATCTTCTCCAAATCACCTTCGCTCCTTCCCATTATTCGCGGGTATTCATATACCCCGAATATGTCTGGATTCGATGCATACGGCAGCACTCTCTGGGTCTCGAGGCATACTACGCCCAACAGAACAGGCAATCATCACCCTCACTCTCAATGTGGGGCGACAACTATTCAACTAACCAATTGTCAACACAAACACCAAGGACTAGATATAACTCGCCCTTTCAAACAGAGGGGCTGGAGCAAATTGCTCAACACAAACAGAGCCTTCGTGCTCAAACAATATGACATTGATCGGAGAATCGCTTCATCTCCTCGTATTACTCGCACCACATATTAGTAGACAATCGGATCCATACTTGGTCTTGGATGATGGACAATCAATACCTTATCCTAGAGTGAACAACGCTCCTGGGTATGTACCCACCTATAGGAGGTTTACAAGTACAACCCGAGACCCATTTTCAAGAAAATACCTCTACAGAAATATTCTTGGAGAAACTTGGCAAGATAAAGAATCAGCCTCATGACAGCTATCACATGCCTATACAACACCGGACATACAACAAACGCCACCAAGGCACGATATCATGGCTTCACCAAACGAAGTCATTTCAAATCTAATGGAAAAGGTTAGAGGATTAGAACTTGCCCAAGCAAGTCAAAATTCAAAATCATACAAACAGGAATTCCAATCCTCCGCACCATCCTAGCCAAGTGGATCTCCTCACAGAGTAGGCACACCGGGTATGACTCCTCAATATTCACAACAAGTGCCAACTAGACCCACAATCGCTAACACTGCTCCTCTGGTCCAAAGACAGAGCAATCCATTCCTAGATAGTACCCCTTCGTACTTAAACATGTACTCCAAATCACCACAAGGGGATTTGTACTCATCCCCGGCGTGTTTACTCAAATGCAGTGGATTGCCTTATGCCCCCGCTAACGCAGACGTTACGCCATATCAACAACCCCTTCCGCCACCACAGCACCATCAATGGTCGAGACATATGCGATAGGGACTTATTCGTAATATTTAAAGGAGCCCTTAGATTTCGCCATACGAAGCGTTATGCTTCCAAGGCCTCTTCCCGATTTGCCCAAATACAAAGGAGAAGGAGATCCGAATGCGCATATCAAAGCTTACGCTACCGCCATTCGTGAATTACTCCCATGGGATGGGGTTGCTAAAATATTCCCAAAACGCCGGAAGGCATTGCCCTCGATTGGTATTACGTAATACCCGAGGCTTCCATACATTCGCTCAAACAACTCGTGTCTCAATTCATCAAAGCCTTCGACATGAACAAACTATTAAAGACAGAATCAGGAGTTCTTGCACATCAAACAAGAACATAACGAGTCCTGTCGCCCATTTCATCCAAAGGTGGCGCACGCCCTTTATTCCTCGGCAAGCGCTCCAAACATGGATCGATGGAGCTATGCGATTTATTCCTTCATTCTCTTAGCAGAGAAGTGAAGGAAGAAGTCCAAAATTCCCACCGAGGACTTATGACGAGGTGCTTGAAAGTGCTCGCGAATTGATCAAGCAAAGAATAGATAGCGGCCGTAAGACGACGGAGCAAACGGAGGTTAATCACCTCTTCTCAAAACACTACAACCACCACAAGCGCCAATCAAGGACCCAAAATCCTTAACAAAAATCGTGGGGTAACAACAAGACGGGTAATCGACCAGCCCAAGAGGGTAAATATCGTTAATACTCCATCACAAACAAACAACCAAAGAAACAACAATTTTGTCCCGACGATAATACGGTGGATTTTAACAATCCACAACAACAACAACGGCGAAATCCCATGCAAGGACTAAGCTAAAACTCATTTGGTTACCAAAACCAAAGTCAAAACCAAAAACAACAATTCCAAAACTTTGGTCCTAATAGCAACAGCTTGACCGAATTTTAGGCCACAATACACACCAAACCAACAAAACGGGAATTATAATCCCAATTTTATTGTGGTTTCCATAAAATTCAAGGGCATGACACTAGAACGTGTCGTGATTACAACAAATTCATGCAACGCTTGCCAAATGAGCAAAAACAATTTTTTATGGATATGTTCTTAGCAGATCCTACGTCACCAACGGCAACTACCTTCGCAGGGGCGCTTCCCTCGTAACGCCCTCTCAAGATCTTTAATGATCCACTCCCAAACCATGATAATGATAGGTGAAACCAATCGAACAAACAAAGGTGCAATAACAGAAACAACGATCACGAGGCCTCAACCTCGCTAAACTGCTAGTTGCGCCACAACTAGAAGTCAACCACGACCTAAGGTAGTTGGATTAGTAGAGTTAGATTCCGATTTACCCGTCAAGCAATTACGAGGACACGAGAGTATTTCTCTCAACCAAGTCCAAGCCATCTTCCTAAGCCGATAACATCCAACAAACCGTAACAAAACCTATGGGTGCTTACGATCTAATTAATGATCTAACAAAACCTTCTCGCATATTTCATTCCTTGATTTACTAAAGAATTCCCCGCTCATGTGGCTGCTCTCTTTAGAGGCATTAGGTTTGGGCCATTTAATTAGCATCACTCCACCACCGTAAGCACAAGTAAATCATATAGACTTTGATGTTTATCCTCCAGACAAGCAGATAGGATGTCGAATTCATATTCGAAATAAGTAAAATGCCTACGATGCCGAGATCGCACGCCGAGGTGATCCAGCTCTACACTGCAAGTACAAGTTTATAATAACTATGTAAAACGGGCAATGGTTGATGACGGAGCTGCGGTTAACATAGTTCCTTTTTCTTTTCTCCAAAATTGGGATATGGAGAAACAAACTGCTCTACTACACGAAATACCTCGAGAGGCTACGACATGCCTTAAAGCCACATCGATAGGAACTATAATACTACCACCACCTTAGGACCTAAAACAATCCTAATCGAGTTTTATATTATAGATCGGGAAACTAACTATAATATGATCCTCGGCTACGACCATGGATACACCGCATGAAGGCAATCCCTTCCACGCTATTTCAAGAAGTAAGATTCCCGCATCTGGGAAAGGTATTTGTAGCCAAAGGCGATCCAAAGCCATTTGACGTACACCTAGCTGATTTAAAGAAGAGACCAGTGTACACTGTAATTCGAACCGCCAACAAACCAACTTAACAAACCCTCCGACTCAAAGCCGAGAGGAAAAGTTGATACCTACAACGGATCTTGAAACTACCAACATAGTCCAAACAATTCCAAAAGGTAAAACTAAAGAGACAAGATTCATTAGAGACTACTGCGAAGATCGTTGAATTAATAGAACAAGATTCACCAATATTCTTACCATTCGATTCAGAGAGGCATAGGATTTTCCTTAGGTGTTGGTTCCTCGCTGCCAGTAAGATCTCTCGTATGGTAGAAGTAGAGTGTGCAAACACAAGCAGATACACCTACATCCATACTCCCGCCTAAGTATTGACTCTCCATTTCGATGGAGCTAAATGCCGCATGGAGCGGGGGCAGTGTATAATTTTACCTCGCCCAAGAGAAGGTCCTCCCATTCTCTTTTAAATTAAACTTTGAATGTACAAACAACGGCGCTGAATACGAAGCCCTCCTCCTGGCCTTACCTTAGCCAAAAGAATTGGTATCGATAATATCGTAGTTTTAGGAGACTCGCAATTAGTGCAAAACCAAGTTTCGTGAGGTATATGAAACTAAAGCCGAACACTTGCAACTTTACAAAAACGTCAGTATTAGATTTAAGCAAAGCGCTCAACTTCATATCCATCGAAGCAATTCCACGAGAGAAGAATCTTCTCGCCGATTCGATAAAGAACTCTGCATCACGCTTCACTCCAAGCAATGAGCTAGAAGATACTCATTTTCACGGTATCCATTCGTAACTAACCATTAATAAAAACGATGAAGGATCCTCTTTCAAACGGAAGTGAATCTACCATCCTAGACCATGTTGGAAATGATGCGGCTACTTTGGATTACTTAAATGCCCTCGCAAAGATTACATCTCTCCTATCACACGCTGGATTTATCCCCGATCCCGCATTCATCTTCCTACTTCGGAAATCCCGTAACGAATCTTCCTCGCAAAAAGAACCTAATATATACGTGGTGGAAAACGGGATGATATAGATCTACCTCCGCACCACCGCAGTTCAAGAGGGTAATGCCTCTTTAATTCAAGAAACAATCGATGTCAACATCGGAACGGAAGATGAACCAAGAGTTTTAAAGTTAGGTTCTTCATTAACCCCAGAGGAAGTAGAGATACATACTCGGGTTCTCAGAGAACATCAGAAGGCATTTGCATTTAATTACAAAGAGATGACCGGAGTCGCACCCACATCATGCGGTGCACAACCTCGTCACTAGATCAGATGCAAAGCCTATTAAACAGAAATCAAGACCCATGAAACCCAAAGTAGCTCTCATGGTAAAAGAGGAGGTGATGAAACTCCTTCAAGTAGGATTCATCAAGCCAGTTGACTACTCCCAATGGGTATCCAACATCGCTCCTGCTCTCAAGAAGAATGGAAAGATACGCATCTCGCATAGATTTTCGAGATATCAACAAAGCTTGCCCTAAGGATGACTTCCCATTACCATCCATGACGTTATTGTTGATGCAACAAAGCAGGTTTTGAACTCTTGTCTCTCATGGATGGATTCTGGATACAATCAAATCAAAATATCCGAGCAAGATCAAGCTAAAACCACGTTTATAACTCCTCGGGGAACCTATTGCTATGCCGCCATGCCTTTCGGTCTCAAAAACGCCGGTGCTACATACCGGCTATGACTTATATATTTCACGATTTAATTCATAAAATCGTGGAATCCTACGTAGATGACTTGTTGGCTAAGGCCAAGAAGCGCCAGACCATCCCCAAGTACTCCGCCATTCTTTCACGTTTAATAGAATACTGAGTTACGCTAAATCCGAGAGAAATGCGTCTTTGGTGTAACAGAGGAAAGCTCCTAGGTTACATCATATCATCACGAGGATCGATGTTGATCCAGCCAAAATTCGGCTGTCCTCGAAATGGTCCCACCTCGAGTGAATCGAATCGATCATTTCTGGGAAGCTCTGCAATCCGAGATTTATCCTGATCTAAGCTTCGCCATTCACCCAATCAACAATTTACTCAAGAAGGACTATAGCATTAATTGGATCAAGATCGCAATGAAGCTTTTGATGCCGCAAGCGCTTGTTATCACCGCCACGCTAATGCCGCCTAAGCTAGATCGCCCTTTAATTTTGTACTCACGGCCACCGATGTTTCGTTAGCTTGCATGCTAGCCCAAGAAGACGATGACAAGAGAGAGCGTGCAATTTATTTCATTAGCCGAACATTGCTCGACTACGAAACACGCTATACACAAGCGGAACGAGAATGTCTTGCCATAGTCTTTGCTACTAAACGCCAAGACACTACATGCTAAATCAAGAGACAAGGGTCATAGTAAAGACGGACCATTTACTTGACTTTTCTCACACAAGGGTCCTTGTCCAAAAAAGTCGGACGCTTTATAACCTTAATGGGAGAGTTCAATTAACTTTTGTAAATCAAGTCGCTTAAAGGACAAATCATTGCAGATTGGTTATGATAACCCGCTAGACGGAGGAGACTTAGTGGATTTAGACTTTCCAGATGAATGCGTGTACTACGCCGAAACCCGACTCGCTATATCCGAGTGCCCTGGTACGCCGATATCATTAGTTATATCATAGACCATAGGTACCTGTAATGAGCTACACCTCAACAAAAGGAGGTTACGCATTATCGTAGCTAAATACGTAATTATAGAGCAGTGTTTCTATCGGAAAGCATTCGATGGAATGCTCTTAGTGTGCGTTGACACGTAAGAGTCCAAGAGGATTCTCCATGAATCCCATAGCGGTATATGTGGAGGCCTACTGGTGGCCATGCCACCGCTCGAAAAAATACATCGAATGGGTTATTTCTCGCCCACTCTAGAACATGACACAATAGAGTTCAGACGCAGTGCCATAAGTGTCGTGGAGTTCTCTCATGAGATCCACATGCCAAAGACAAACTTTACAACCGATCGTTACTCCATGGCCCTTTTCTACATGGGGCCCGGACTTGATAGGGAAATTCTCTCCTCCTCCACAGACGGCCACAATTTTATAATCACGGCCACCGAATATTTCACTAAATGGGTAGAAGCTTATGCTCTTACAACCGTACTCGGTTCTCAGTAATCGCTAAGTTCATTTTGAACCAAATCATTTTGCAGTACAGATCCCACAAATCATTATCTCGTATAATGGAACCTCTTTCAAAACGAAGAAGTTCGTGAGCTATGCAATGATTTAAAATCAGCCATCATACGGCCTCCTTGTACTATCCCCAAGCCAATGGGCAGTCAAGCAACAAATAAAAACTCGAAAGCCATTCTCCTTAAAACAGTTGAAAGAAAACAAGCGGGATTGGCACTTAAAGTTATATCCGGCCTCAGGCCCATCGAACTTCAATAAGAACTCCAACAGAGCAACTCCTTTCTCGCCGGTATTTGGGTCAAGCGCTTCTCCCACTCAAGTGAAATCCCCGCTTCGCATTTCGCTACAAGGGATTCTCGGATGAGGACGCTTACAGAGAAGCACGCTTTCTCATTAGAAAGCCCGGATGAAGCCGTGATAGATGCCGAACAATGACATAGAGTCTACGCCGACCGGATGTGCCGGCAATACAACAAGAAGGTCTATGAACGTGACATATACGAAGGTGACCTAGTTCTATAGTTAGATAGCCGGATCGACAAGAAGACCGGCGAAGGAAGGAAGTTCCGCCCAAATGGTTGGGCCCATACCAAGTCACAAAAGACTACGGAAATGGTGCATACCTCTTATGTACGCTAGAAGGTGAGGAGTTTGGCGAAACAACAATTCTTCCACCTCAAACGCTTTTTACGCATAAGCAGCCTAACGCTACCTATATAACTATCTACATTGCATTTTTCATACAAATTAGGATCATTTTGTCCACTTGTTCTTACACAAATTATGATCAAGGAATCTATTCTCAAAAGCAATTTATTTCAAACTCGTGATGTTTTCGCATAAAGTTCTTTAATCATATCTCTCCATCTTTAACATTATCAAATCACTTTAATCTTTTATCAAAAAGCTTGCATACATGACGAAGTCCTAATGGTAACCATACCAAGATCTGCAAGTTTGTTCTCGCTTTGATTTCTTCTTAGGATAGGTGTCTTGCCTATGGTCCTGTTTCTAGAAGCTTCATGGTGTCACATCTATCCCATATACGCATCTCTTCGAAATAAGCATATATTGACAGCTTACTCGTATAAACAAGTCAAGAAGTGATCAAAAGTAAAATTTTATTTTACACATTTCTTGCTCCCACCAACCTTCGGTGATGAGCTTCAAGGCTCTTACTAGTGACGTAGGGTTGGGAAAGGATGGAAATGCCCTTACTCGCCATGCCTTGCCCACGGTGATAAACCCATGCTTCTTACAAGTAAAGCATGGGGCAAAGTGTAGGGGGTCCTCTAAACAAAGTGAATGTTAAAAAGTCATAAACAATCAATTCAAACTTTGAGTCAATAAACGAATAAATCGATGATCAAAATTCCAAGAGAGTTAAAAATCCTAAAACCCAGATTTTGTCTACTATGTGGCCATCTACGGGTCTAAGTCCTGGATAAACCGCAAAGCAAGTCGCACCCAAAACTATGAAGTCATTCTGTAGAGTAAGCTTCAGTAGTTCTTAACTTGGTTCCACCAAAGCTTCACTGCCTTTTATCACTATCATTTCACCATATTTCATAACTGCGCCCTTCGCTCTTGGTGATGAGCCCTCGCATCTTACTAGTTGCGTGGAGTTAGAGTGGGGCAAGTTAACTGCTCATCATATCGGTTATTTTTCATCATTTTGCCAAAACAAATCATGAGGTATCCAAATTGCCCACGGAAACTAAGATTTAAGATCACAATATATCTACAATATCATGTATCAGCATCATGAAACACAAAAAGAAAGCAAACATTTGCATCATCTGTTTTCCATTGCATACATTCTAGAAAGCACATAAAACATACATCGTAGTATACACAAAACAGTTGGAAAGAAAGAAAGTAGAATACAAATGACAAGTTTTGATCCAAAACCGACGCATATATATAAATAAATCAAGTTTATATACAATGCCATCATGCGCAAGGCATGGTCAAAACGCTCAAAGAGCCCGTAATACACAAAAGAATGTAACTACAAATATAGAGAGCCAAGTGGCCTCTCAACCCCCGCGCGATCCCGCCTGAAGGTGCGCGCCCGCCAGACTCCGGCCGCGCCGGCGCCGAATGGACGGAGGGCTCTGTGGTCCCTAGGGGCAGCGTGGTCTCGCCATGAGAGCGGCTCCTCATAAGACGCCGGGCTGTCCTATAGCCTCGCCAACTCAGACGGAGAGTTGACACCATCTTCGCCACATGCCAAACGGGAGCGAAGACGCGCAAGATGCTCGCCGGCCGCCGAGGGCTCTCCAAGCATCCACGGATAACTCCGCACGGGTCTTATCCATAGGGATCATCAAAGAATCGACGCAAACCCTACGGATTAGATCCCGCCACTCATCAACAGCCTCGCAAAGCAAAGAAAGAAAACAAATTAGAAACTAGGCAAAAGATTAAAGTATACACAATGCAAATATAAGGAGAGTTAACATTCAAAACAAATCCTAAAACAAAACAAGCATCAAAGGAGGAGAAGATAACTTACTCGGATCGCTGTGCCTCCAAGATGGGTCGCCAGTGGCCAGCACTGGCCGCCGATGCCGCCGACCGAGGAGCTACTCCCGTAGTGGTCGGGCAACATGGCGCCCGCAACGACTCATCGTCTCCACCATGACCCTGGAGAGTGGCTCCTCGAGGCCACGCCTCTCTCTCGCACTCTCCTCCTCTCTCTCTCGCCCGCAAAATGTCCCGAGTATCATGCCACTCAGATCGCTCTCGCCTCGCCTCCGCTCCTCCGACCTCTCCTCGTGTGCTCCTCGTAATCGGAGTCAATATCTATGTGGTCGCCACCGCTATGAGCAGACTCGCAGCAACCAAGTAATGGTGCCCGAGGCGCACCAGCCTCTCCTCTCGCCCGAACTATCCTCCGGCCGCAATAGGAATGCCTGTGGGTAATCACCGCCCAACCACGGCCTCTAGCCCCCTCTAGCCTCTCCTGACCGATCTATAAACGGGTGCTACCGGAGGAAGCATAGCCGCGCAGTAGGGGAGGCCAAACCGCCGAGGAACCCCGTCAAGGGATGTACTCTACCCGGCCCACACGATCAATAACCTCCGCCCGTGATGGAGCAGAGATCAATGTCGTAGTCTCCTCTCCCCATATACCGCCATAAGCCGGTACTGGTGTAGCCTCCATGTCTGCCGTGGTAAGGGTGGCTACTGGCTGGTGAGGTGCTCGAGCACCGACATACCCGACCATCGGCTGCCCTCACCGCCCGGATCTCGCCACCGCCACGCCCGCCATACGGAATGAAACGCCATACACCCAACTCATGACTAGAGTGGGGTGGCTCAAAGATCTGTCCCTCGCAACCGACCACCCTCGTATAAGTCATGGTAGGTGGTCCCCAAAATGTCTCGCGCCTGTGCGTATTTCCGGCCATGTCCTCTATCTCGTGCAATGATGGGGCCCCAAAGAAGATAACAATGTATCCCCTCCCTTGTCCCCGATCGGGCCTCGAGGCAAGGATCCCCATGATGGCCTCTGCCAAATACGGGGATGGGCAAAGAAGGAATGGATCTAACTCTCACTCCCTTCTTTCGCCCCGTGGAAATAGCCGCATCCCCCATATAACCCGCCCACTGTGCAACCGTGCTCGACCCACTGCTCTGGGCAGTGAGTCTCCTCCCGATGATCGGGACCCCTGTGATGCGATAAACATCCTCCAAAGTGATGGTCCACTCACCACGGACTCCCTGGCAGCCTAAGGTGTTCCGATCTCGCGCCCCAATATGAAAATAGGTCACAAAGAATCGATCGATGGAGCAACGTGGGGCACACGCGACAAACGTAATATACCGCCCTCTCGCAATGTGTCCTCCTCATCCGCCGAGAGGGCATCCAAACCCCGGCAGCCACCACACTCTCGCTCCCGGCCCATCTAATGTACTCTCTTTGCCCGCATACACCCAAAAACACACAAGGAAGAGTAAGTTAGTATCTAAACAACATCAAGAGAAGCATAAAAACACGTACAAATGCTAAAAATACAAGCAAAAGCTTTTAAGTAAGGTTCTTTTCAGATTTCAGGCAAAACCGCCGCCCGAGCAGGGGGCGAGCAGAACCGCCGCCTTAAGGGCGGCGGGAGTCTCGTGACCGCCGCCCCGTACAGGAGGCGGTCAGGAACCGCCGCCCGTCTGTGGCGGCGGTCGCGGTCCGAAAACCCGCGCGGGTTTTTAAACCTAAAAAGTCCCAAAAATGCGAAAAATAACCATTTTAACTAAAAACAAAGCCTACCCAAGAGCGCCCCCAGATGGACCTTTTCAACCTAACAATTTCAAAAATAATCCCCCATGCAAAGAATTTGCCATTTCAAATTTGAAGAGGGAAAAACATAAAATGGAAGAAAACCAACCTGTGATCGCTGAGGTCGGTGTTCCGCTCGTGGAGGCATGATCTCTATCTCACTACGGATGTTTTGACTCTACTCGCGTAAGAAACCGTCACCGTGGGTCCCAGAGCTCAAAATCAATCAAATCGACTCGCGCAAATGAATAGGAAAATGGGCCCACTTTCATCATATATATATCGTCTGCTTCGCTTTTAAAATAACTTTTTCACAAAGTTCTGAGCGCCGACGAGGTAAGTTTCTATCCTCGCACAAACGGTACGCCCTCTTTCTCTATTATTTTAACGTTTATTTTTCAAATTATTGATCTATCTCGCATTTGAGTTCTCTTTTCATTTTCAGCAGTAGCGGGAATTTTGGAGCTGGCCATTTCAAACACACGGCGTGTAAGGTATAATTTCTCACTTCCTATTTCGGGACGGCCATGCTCGGACCCACCGTTTTATGCCTCTTCATGGCTAAAACGCTTCTCCGAGGGGGCAATATGTACGTACCCAAAATTGTAAGGTACTGTACTGCGGAACGGTGTAATAAGTGCCCCAATGATGATACAGGTCTCCTCGCAAGGTGTTCGGGATCCGGAAAAGCCCTCGGAGTATGCGTTAACATCCCGCATGCCTCGCTTTGCCCCCGCGCCCTTTGTTTTTCCCTTTCTTTCCTCTTTCCTTGGCCTTTTGACCTTCAGTGACGAAACCGCCGCCCTGCAGGGAGGCGGTCTCGTGACCGCCGCCCTGATCAGGGAGGCGGTCAGAACCGCCGCCCGAGGTGGCGGCGGTCCCTGCGCGCTTTTCCGTAACGCTTTTTTGACGCGACCCGCGTGAAATATCAACGCTTTACCAGCCTTTTCTTGCCGACTTGAGCACGCATTTATGTTTTTGGTCCCCTGAATAGTGTTTTTCTTTTGTTTAATGTTTAGGAGTTCAGCTTTGATTTGATCTCTCGCATGTTTGGATTCCTATAAATGCATGGTTTGTGCACATGCAAATGGCCCCGAATTTAGCTCAATTTTGCTCCAAAGTTTGTTTTGAATTTTGTTGTCATAGAGATCTAGTTTTCTTTTGCTTAGAATTCTTAGATTTCTCATTGAGTGCTTTGGCTAGTATTGTGTGCACTGTAAGCCACATATCCAACTTGTGCAAGTGCAAACATTATTCGAGCCACCATTTTAACTCCAATTTTCATGTTTCAAAGTTGCTATGGTCTTTTAGCTTGCTTAAGATTGGTAGCATAGGTTGTACAGTTTGTTTTAGCTTTGTGTTACCGCTGGTAAGCCACGATCCAACTTCAGGCAAACAAGATACTGCTTTTGGAGTAGAATAGTCTAAGGCAGCCATCAAGTGCAGGTTTTGCTCTTCATACGTACTAGTTTCGTGTTTCGGATACTTTTGTTGCACGATTCGCAGAGACCCCGCTAGGAATTGTATAGGCCAAGCTCGTACTTCGCGCCATCCCTCTCCTATCCGCACTCTATTCTCGTCTCGCATTCCAAAGGCCGCCCATTGATCCAAATACTTATTCTCGCTGATGCAAGCATTCCACGCTTTTCTCGGATTCACGTGAGCACAAAGAACGTGGAGATCATACCGAGGGGACAAGAACACACACACCGCCGGATTCGCCACTGCTCGCGAAATCCAGTGTTCCATCTTTCAAAGTTTTAGTTAGAACTTATCAAATAAAGTAGTTAATCGCTTTATTTAAGTTATTTCCATTCTCGATATTGCCAGTGTGGAAGTGTGGGGATTAGATAGTTTCGAGAAACTATGATTCATTCCTCACTTCGAGGTAGGATCAAGAATCTTGCAGATAGATTAGTTATTTCCTTGTTTAGAATAGATATACGAAAATGCGCATGCATAAATAGCTACACACTGCTATTTTGTTTGTTTTACGTTGTTAGTTTAGTTATCAATTCTAAATATTTTAAATAATGCTTTCTTATAAATTGCCGTAAAATACAAAAAGAAATTATATATGTTAGAAGTACATTTAGTTTTTACTTTATTATAGTTTGTCTCATTTCCGCTTTTGATGACAATCACGGGACCCAGGAGCCCAGGAATACATTTTCGAGCCAATTGTGCCTCACCCCAATACCGTAGTGGCAATAATCGATATTGACCAAAACCTTAGGATACAAGTCTTCCAAACAACAAATGACTTCCAAATGATCAGTCACAAGCTGAGAGGGTTAAATATCGAAGACGACAAGCACATCTGTTTTGGTCAAATCAGCCAAACTACAAAGTTATCCTAGAAAACATCCGCATGATCGTAGAAGGATTTGAAAGAGAACAAATATTCGGTGCGATCCTTTAGTTCCACAAATGACTGGAGACACCCTAGTAGATATAGATACCACTTAAGAATCCAAGTCGCTAGAACACCCGTGAGGTATTCTCGAGAAAATCGCACAATTGCTGATTCTAAACGTAGGTTTTAAAAGGCTTACGACTACCGGATGCTAGGGATCGAACTTGATCTCCCGTATGACCATAACGGGACCGCAACAACCAAGAGTCTATGGTTGTGATCCCCGTGATCCCACACCCCAACGAACCCACAAGTCGGCTTAGATATAAACACCGGCCTTCGTACATTAGTATTTGGGCCTACTCCGATTCCACCTCTCATCATTCAACAGCTTATCCCTACTAGACACAACAAGCCTAACAAAGCTAGAGAATTTTGGACTAGGCCGAGAATCGTCCATAGAATCGACTATATTTACCATATGACCCTATCAGAGAAATACACGAAACCATCCCGGTCATTTTCCACGCATCCCACAACCCATAGATCGAATCACGCCGAGCTCGATATTGATTGGAGCCTTCGAGCACTCATCCTCGCCGATCGATCTATCACACACCACCCAAGTTAGAAGGGCCTTCTTTGCCTTAGATTCGCAAATACCATTAGTGCGTGTCCAAGACATTAGATCGCCTCGACTAGTTTGTCTCGCGCATTCTACCCCCACCGGCTGTCTGCCTCGGGAGGTCTGCACGCACGACTCGGGAGGATCATAGTGACAAACATTTTGAGACAATCGTAGATTAAAAAAATGAAAAACCTACGAAAAAATGACCTATCCATTCAAGGATGATGATGAGCCACCTAAGGAGGTTGATCTTACTCTTCCCCCGATCCTATGCTTTGATGGAAGATGCTTCTAAAATGTTGGTTGAAGAAACAACCTAAAGGTCAACATTGGCTTGGAAGAGGAACCTAGAATAATAAAGTTGGGAGCTTCACTCTCAGCTCAAGAAAAGAAGGTTTTTTTGGAGTTATTAAGAGAATTTGTAGATATATTTGTGTTGTCATACATAGATATGCCTAGTTTAGATGTAGAATTGGTCGTACACAACCTTGTTGTGCACCCAGATGCCAAACCCATCAAGCATAAGTTGAGAAAGATGCACCCTAAAATTTCACTACTTGTCAAAGAAGAACTTGAAAATTTATTAGTTTCTGATTTCATTAAACCTATTGACTATTCAAATTGGATATCTAACATAGTCCTAGTTCAAAAGAAGATTTTCAGCATAAGAATCTGCACTCGACTTCCATGACATCAATAAGGCATGTCCCAAAGATGACTTCCCTTGCCTAATATTGATATGATGGTCGATTCTACCTCCTGGTTATGAAATGTTATCCTTAATGGATGGTTTTGAGGTTATAACCAGATCCGCATTGTAGAGGAAGATCATCATAAGACAAATTTCATCACCCCTTGGGGACATTTTTACAAGGTCATGCCTTTCGGACTCAATAATGTCGGGTGAACCTATGAACTGAATTACCCACATATTGAAAAGGCCTACCTAGTGTTGTCTTTACCTTTCGTAAGCTGTGCTACTATGTGCTTAAGAATAAAACCAAAATAATATCCAAAGTTGGCCCTCTCAAATACCTTTTATCCAAACCTGGCCTTATGGGATGAATGGCTAATTGGATCATTCTCCTAAGTGAATTTGATATTGAGTTTGTAAACCAGAAGTCATTGAAAAAGACAAATATTGGATGATTAGTAGGTAGAAACCCCTCTACCGGGGATGGAAAGTTTTTTTCGGATCTGCCGATGCATCCATGATGTATGTTGAAGAGTCTCGTAGGGTGGTAGGTCCATTTTGATGGATCATTCGCCTTTCACGGATTAGGGGCATGAGTTGTGCTCATCACTCCCACATGTGAGGTTATTCCAAGAGCATTCCATTTGGGATTTCAATGCACTAATAACATTGCGAGAATATGAGGAACTTATTGCGGGCCTCAAATTGGCTATCAATTGTAATATCGGATAGCTACGTGTCATTGAGGACTCCCAACTCATTATTAAGCAAGTTAATGATGAGTATAAGGTTAAAGATGAGAAGCTTGTTCCATACAAAAATTTGGTCGAAACCTTGAAGGAGTATTTTAGACGGATTTTCTTTGAGCAAAAAAAAGGTCACACAATAGATCGAGAAAATGCTATGGCTATAATTGAATCTCTCTTACACATTCCAACTCAGAAATAAAAATTCCCTTCTTTATAGAGCATTTATGAGTGCCTGCATATGACATGCCAGAATCTTGTTTGGCATGTGAAATTGTTGGTCCATCCTCCCCTTGGTATGACCCTATATTTAGATACCTACAAGATGACACATTTCCCCCAAACATTACCCATTCTGAGAAGAAATCCCTTATCCTCTATATAGCCTATTATACCCTCCTAGGAGGCACCCTTTATTGTCATGGCTATGATGGGAATCTGTTTCATTGTTTGGATGTTCTTGAATCGGTCCACACTATTAAGGAAGTACACGGTGTTATTTGTGCAGCGCATACCAATGGCATGGTCTTGGCTAAGAAGCTCTTAAGGGTAGGTTATTATTGGCCAACCATGGAAGAAGACTATTGTAAATTTTTAAAGAAGTGTGAGCTATGCCAAAAGTATGGCAACTTAATACATGCACCAAAGCCACGAGCTTTTGCGACCTATCATAACACCTTGGCCATTTTCTAAATGGGGCTCGGATCTCATAGGAAGCTCCATCCTTCTTCTTTAGATGACCACACCCACATTATCTTTGCCACATTGTATTTTACTAAATGGGTAGAGGTTGTGCCTCTTCTTCGATGTCAGCGATGTGCAATTTTCCAAATTCATCATGAATCATCTCATTTTCCGTTACGGTATCCCCTTCGCCATTGTCACAGATAATGGTAAATCCTTTAAGAATAAAACGGTTAAGACATTGTGCCAATGCTTCCATATTCAGCTCAAGTGGTCTACCCCCTATTATCCCCAAGGTAATGGGAAAGCCAATGATACCAATAAAACTCTTGTCTAGATCATGGAGAAAATGGTAAGTAAGACGACCGTAATTGACACTTACTGATTTATCCCGTCCTCAGGCCTATCAAACCTCCATCCGCACTCCTACTAGTGTGAACCTATATTCCCTAGTATATGAAATTGAAGCCATCATACCCTTGGAAGTGGAACTTCCCCCCGAGAATATGCCGTGAGATGGCTTATTTATTCTTATATCTACATGAAGGGTATGCCTTTTTATATTCCCATCATCTAATGTCTGGGGCACCTTCATATTCCACTTTCTTGTACGTATACATGTGGTATTACGCCATTTGTATATTCCCACATCATGTTGGGAGCATCAACGCTTCTTTGTCTTTTTACATTGCTTTGAACATGACCTTAGAAAATACCAAAAATATTTAGAAAAGGATACACAAAATTCTAAACATTTGGAAAATCCCCCTTGGGATGAAGCTACAAAAAAATTGTCTTAGGAAAACCTCGAAAACAATGTGAAAAATAGCCTTGAAAACTTATCATTCAGGATAACTAAAAACATTAGAAAATATATCAATATTGTCCCGCAAAAACAAGGTAGTAATTTAATTACTTTTAGTTTTCGGTTTATATAGTTTTGATTGCAAGTACCTTTTCATGTTGTGTGATTTAAAAATGGTTCATTTGCTTACCTTGGATTGGATCTTGTTTGATTTAATTGTGTGTTGCATTGAGTTTATTTTTAGCTTTCATACTTGTAAGATATTGGTGTGTTTTCATCGTTTGCTTTGTATGCATCTATTAGGATTCGTTTTATTTACTTAGAATAAATGTCAACTTAATATGTTGTTAGGACATACATGAATTTATTTTTAGTTGCGTATTGTTATGTTTTTGTATATATATATATATATATATATATATATATATATATATATATATATATATATAAAGTTTTGTTAAACTTTTTCTTATGTGTTTTTTTATTGCACATCCGTTGGTTATCACATCTATCATCCATCATTCATAAAAAATAATATCATCTAATACTTCATTTATACAAAATAATTTTTACATCATGCATGTATACTAATCTAATCATCACATATCGTATCATCAATGGGGGCAAGAGGGGTTGCACATAATCACAAATCTATCCCCCGCACCAATATCATCTAGTATCATCCCAAATGCTAGCATATAACCATAACATCTCATGTCTAAAAGCATATGATATCATCTTGAAGGTATATCATCAATATAAAATCATGTGGTACAACATCTCTATCTAAGCATGAAATATACATAGGAAATGAGAAATCATACATCATCATGATACACTCATACATCTATAAACATGGATCATCATCATAAGAGCATATAAAAACATGAAAAATAAAAATCATCGAATGTCCATATATACATGTATAAATGTCGGTCTCAAAATAGATATACATCATCGATACAAATCTACCATCTAAAAGGGCACATATCAAAACTGAGCCTTCATCAAGAGGCATAATCAAAACAATGATACATCAAGTACATACATTGATAAAAATCAGCCTTCATAAGAGGCATGTATACATACATATGTCTATACAAAAGAGAATCAACCTCCACCCTCATCTTCACTAGGAGGCCCCACTGGTGCTCTCACTCCCACATCATAAGCAGCTCTAGGGATCCTCAATCGATGAGGTATCACTCACACGTGGTATCATGGGGAAAACTCTAGTGTACAACCTAGATCTTAGACCTGTCTCAAGGGTACCCACATGGAAGGCACCACCTGTAAGAAGCTAGCCAATGATCGGCCCCTGGAAATCTATGGTCCCATGTAAAAATACTCTTTGGCCCTGTAAGCGTACCACATATCTAGCCTAGGTACATCGTGTGTGATGCCAAACTATCTTTGACAATGATCCACCCTGTAAATCTCTCGCATATAACTACGACTGCCCAACATAAATTTCTCAATTGCCGCAGTGCTGAGCTCTAAGCCATCATGAGGCCATTGAAAATGTTTGTATGAATTCCATACCACTACAGACTATTGTAGATCATCTAGCTCACGATGGTAGTGGTATGCATCTCTCATGTATGGATACATGTCATCTCCAATAGGAACCCATCCCATATTAGAAGGCTCCTCTGGAGCTTGAACTCTTAGTATACCTGCATGGTGACCAATCACAATATGGTCCCATTCCAAAATCTGAAGAAGCCTAGCCGGTCCTACCATCTTTTGATGGTAGTATGTAATCAAATGTAAATCCCAAGTATCAGTGCATCGGTATGCACTGGCCCCAAAAATATGTATCCACATCGATCAATCCGCGTATCACTCCAATGAGGCCAAATAGAAATGAAGCTCTAGTTTTGTTAGGGAGTAAAACTCCACTGACAAAAGCCATCAGATAAACCATAACCCGATCAAGCTTCGGGATCCTCTGCACCACGATAGTTTGACTCCAATCTGTGATGTAGTATCGCTGGAATGCCAAATAGCTCAAGAATACACTAATTGATATCAAGCTAGTGGCTGGAGTCCTGAATCATCTCACCCGGATGGGGACCCGCATGATGTGATATATGTCCTTTAGTGTGATAGTGATCTCACCAAGAAGAAGTGAAAAACCGACTCTCACTATGTCATCTCTCAACCTAAGGTACTGTTAGAAGGTCATGGTCTAGGGTAATCTGTGGCATTTCGACCACGTAAGCTAAACCCGTAACGTATAGGATAATATCTAGTATCCTCCGATCATCCTTGTCTAATTGTGCCTCAATCGCCACCAGGCGACCATATCTCTCACGGGTATGAAGGACGGGTAGTATCCACTGTGCCCAACTAAATGATGCATGCATTAGGGTTACATTTCTATCTACTTCTATCTAGTTTTTGATAAAATTCTTATTTCTTTCCTCTAAACATACTAATTTTTCTCTTTCCTCTACAACAAATTAATGTACTTTTCATCTATACTTAGCTAATTATTTGTAGGGGTAAGTTGTCTCCTTTCCCCTAGCACATGCATGCCTACTTCAACACATGCACACCTATCTCGATGTGTACGTGCCCAACACATGTGCGCCTCCACTTTGACGCCTACATCATGCCCCCGACGCGTGCGCCTATCCCCCCTTTTAATTTAACTATCCCTATCTACCTAGGACACATACATGTCCAGATTCGACGCATGTGCTTTCCCTTCGGTGTGCACGCATACACGTCCCTATTTTACCCCTCCCGACACATATGTTTCCCCTTCAGCGGATATGCATGCACGTACCCATAGTTTTGATGCATGCACAGAAAAATTGACCTATCTAACCTAAAAATGCCTAAAATTGACATTAAATGAAAAATGACGAAGTAGGGTTAGGGAACTCACATAGGGTCCATCCACTGGGTTTCGAAGGTACTCTTGTATGCAATCTTCTCATCTCCTCTTACTTGGTAGCCTCACCATCTCACTCCATGGTTCTCACACTCACTCGCGATAAAAATTCCAAGAGCTCTGCTGTAAATGAATTGGTCACGACTGATTTACCCCCCGGGGAGGGTATATTAAGCTTCCGTGATGCCCCTGGGGCATGTTTTCTCCATTGTGATCACTCTAACACTTCTTCTGCTCACCAAAATGATTATTTTTATATTTAAATAATTATTTTTACTAATTTTCACTATGTTGGAGCACTACGTGCTACCTAGCAGATCACTTCTTTTCCCTGGAATAGTTTCGAATATTCCAGGCGCTATTTTCTTGCATTTTCTTCTATTTTCTTCTACATCACCCGTCACAATGATTATTGTTATTAAATAATTATTTTGGGACTCTCGGGGCATTTTTATTGCCACCTAATGCTCGTTCTCTTCGCCTTGGGGAATTTTCATATGCTTTTAAGATATCTTTTCATCTCTTAAATTCTTCTGACCGATACAAAATTTAAAAATCATAAAATCATCCAAAAATTAAAAAAATTGTGCAAACTTTGAAAATGGACTAAAATTGGTAAATCAACTCATTTGCGGCTAAAATCTGTGTCTTTCACATGACATTCATCTCATATATTTTGGCATTTCCATGCGTATTGAAATAACGACTTGCGGATCATATGAATCTCCAACCCATTGACAAAATCTAAGCTTCTTACTTCGTCGATACTCTGGACCAGAATTGTGCGGTATTGTTTTGCTATGCACATAGCTTTTCCATTGGACCTAAGTGTCCTCCATCATTTCCCTTGCATATACCAATTGCTTGGGGCATCATTTTCAACCCTTGTCGTTTATCAAAACATTTGTGATTTCAACTCGATAACAAAATATTTGTGCAACCGTCTTGAATGTTGTTGGTTTGAGTGTGTGTGATTGTACTTATTTCCATGTTAAGTGATTTTGATTGCTTCTCTTATTACATTGCATTCGTGTATGTTGCAAGGAGTTGGCTGTTGTAGCAATGGATGGTTTTTTGTATTTTGACTTTTCATGTCATTTTACGCTTCTGTCATATGCTTATATGTTAATAAAGACTGATGATGAAGATTACTAGTAATATGATGAATAAGAATTGTTTATATGGCAATACCTTGTGCATAGCTCAAACTCCCTCTTTGTTATTTTTTTCTCTTCTATTTCCCCTTTCTTCACATTTTTCTTTCTTCCATCCTCTTTTCGATCGTCGATCCCGTTCTTCCATTACCCCATCGACACTCGAGAGGGCATCCTTCATCCTAATAATTTTTCTTCTACCCCTTCAAATTTTTCTACTCGTTTATGCTTGTCTACTTTCTTTGAAGTGACATCATGCATGCCACCTCAAAGAGGGGAAAATGTAGACACCTGTGATTTAGCCTACATGATCTTATCATTAAGAGCAAACTAACTATTCTAGTCTCGTGTCAATTTACTACACTATGCTAGTAAATCACCCTTTCTAACCCCTTCTTAACCCCCTAAGTCTGCTAATCCCTCTCTAACCAACTTCTATAATTTTTTTCCCCTTTAATTAACCTTTTTTAGGTTAATTAACCATCTTATTGAATTTTTTATGAGAGTTTGACTTTCTAAAGCAAATATCTCACCTTTTCAAAATAGCCACTTGGCTTCCCAAGTCCAGTTCACACCTCCCAATGGGATTTTCTGAAAATCACCTTTTTGGCTCCTCTTTAGTCCCACATGCATCCAAAACACCTTTTCCTCCAAACAAAAACTATAAATACAAGGGTACCCCTCCCACCTTTTCATAAGAACTCCCTCTCTCATCTCATTTCTGATTTAGATTATGCTTTAGTCATTTTAGAGTCATTTCATTTCATATTTGAGTTATTTACTTGTATTTGCTAATCTTTCCAAAGCTTCAAGTAAATGGGAGAAGCCATTAATGGTGAGCTTCCATTATTAAGCTTTTGAGACATCCATAAAACACATAACTGATTGCTAGAACTTTAATAGGTTCCTTTTTAGATAGATTTCATGGAGTAGAGAACTGATATAGTCATGTTTAGAGGTTGATTGTTTGTTTTCAAGCTTTATGTATGCATGTAAATAGGTAGCTCTTATTTATCTCTAATCTAATGGTGATTTGATTTGTTTGTTTCAAATATTTTGGGGTTTATTTAGAGATTCTTACCCCATGTTCATAGCTTTAACGGAATTTTCATTGCACACAAGCCTCTTAAAGAAAAACCCCTTATCGAGAGGGAAGAGTTTATATGTTTTAAGTATCCAAATCGCTTATTAGAAATAGGTCTATCAGGAGACCATGGGGATCATCAAAGATTTATAGGGTGAGATACAATGCTTGAAGGAACATGCATGTTAGAGGGAATACAAAAAGAATACTAATCTTCTCGCAGAAAGATGTGGATGATTTGAGGGAAGTGTGCAAAATGTCGTGACAGGAGAACATCATTTCTTTGCTGAGAAAATGGTTGAAGGAGTAATTATCAAACACGAGAGTTCAATGAGAGCAGCAGATCCTTCATACAAATTTACCACCAAAGGACCATAAATATGATAAGGAGATTACATTGGATGTAGTGATAGATGGTTATTTGGTGAGCAACATTCTTATCGAATCATGTGCAGAGGTCAATGTTTTAAAATTGGATGTGTGGAACCAAATGGGAAGGCCCCAATTACAGCCATATTCTAATGTGTTGTACATGGAAAATAAAACTAGGGCCATGCCCATTGGGGTATTGAATGATGCTTCAATCACTATTCAAGGAGCTAAATTTATAGTTGTTTCTAAAGTATCAGAACTTGTTGAGACAAATAACTTCCCAACACTGCTTGAACTTCCTTTGTGTTATGTTAATAATGTAGACCTACGCTTTAATAAAAGATATACCGGTTTTAAAAATAAGGATGAGCATGTGGTCATACCCTTGGATGATGCGAAGGTTGTGCTTTATATTGATCATGTGAATAAGGAGGAATTTAATATAATATATGCACATACAATGTGCGACCCTGAAAGTATGAAGCCATCAAAGGAATGCGTACTTCATTGGCAAGATGATGAAACTATGAGTGACACCACCAAAGTGTTTCTTGTGACATTTGGGCTCATGGAACTTATGAAATGGTAGGTTTTGAGGTCAAGGAAAGATTCACCAGGATGATTAGGCCACAAATGATCGGGAGTTTGTGTAAGACTTAGTTACCAAGGTAAAGCTGGGAAGAGAAACCCGACTCTTTCTTATGTGTGATAACGGACCAATGGAGAAACGAGGGAGATAGACAAAATATGATGGTCTATACATTATGAGGGATAACAATGCATTGGTTGGAGACAAAAAGAGATAATTTATTTGGCTAGCACAAGGTTAGGGTAGCATTTTTAAGAAGGTTTACCCAGAGCAATGTTCCGTCTCTTATACATGAATTTGATGGGAAGAATCCTACTTTGGTACACATCTACAAATGTAAAAGATAGTGGATGCAAGGGTAAGAGGATATACCACCATTCCATTGGGTACATAATTTCTACTCTACTCTGTAAGGATGTGCACGTGCTTGGTATGTGCATTGAGCTAAAGCAATAAATTTCAAGTTGAAACGACATGACTCAAGGTATGGTTCACACTTTTGATTATTTTTCTAATAAGCCAAAAATACATGAAGCTTTGCAGATCATGAAGCACATCACATTGTGAGATAATGCAAAGGTAGAAGAACTTATGGTCCATCTCTAAGGAGAACCCGAGCCTGAGCCACGCAAGGATATTCTAGAAACATAAGAGACATTGTTAGGGCACACGTGGAAAGAGAATAAAAAGGGAAGATGGTCTACCTCATTGATGATGAGGAAGTTAAATATCTAGTTATCAAGCACATTTATGGTATGCATGAGGTAATGGATTCGAATGAGTAGGCACATGCATACCATGTGCCTATGAAGACTAAGAAGGTGAATATTAGCACTAAAGATGCACCTAAGGAGGATATTAATGGTGATTATTTGTCATAACCAGAGGTTGCAAATATCATTGAGTTTTTGTGTGACCTCGAGGACTTATTCCAAAAGGGATATCATGAATTAACGGGTGTACATCCATATTTGGGAGAGATGAATATTAATCTAAAAGATGGCGCATGTTTATTTTAGAAGAGGCCTTATAGGATGAACCCAAACCTACATGAGAAGGTAAAAGAAGAGATTGACAAGATGATTAAGTCATGGATCATAGATCCTATTGAGGAATCTGAGTGGGTCAGCCCCATGGTGATTAGTATCAAGAAAGAGGGCTGAATCAAGATCTATGTGGACTATAGGGTACTCAATGCTTCATGTGTGATATATTCCTTTCCTACACCATTTGAATATATCCTTGAGGAAGTTCGTAAGGCACGAAATCTATTCATTCATCGACATGTTTTTAGGGTACCATTAAGTATGCATTACACGCAAGGATTAGTATAACAAACCTTTGCCATTGAATATGGAAGTTTTATATATCTTGTGATGCAATTTGGATTGAATAATACACTAGCAATTTTCTCACACATCATTCTTCAGGCATTCCAATACTTCATTCATAACATCTTACAGGTCTGCTTGGATGATTGGACCATCTATGGGCTAGTGAGAGCTCATTGTGATAACCCAAGGATAGTGTTTGAGAGATGTAGGAAGCTTAACATCTCTCTCAATATCAAGAAGTGTATATTTACCACACCCTTTGGTACATTACTTGGGCACATTATTTTTAAGGATGGATTGTTGATAGAACAATATAAGATTTCCATGATTTTGGGGTTAGATGAACCAACCAATCAAAGTGAAGTGCATGGTTTATTGGGGCACACTAGTTACTATAGAAAATTCATTAAGG